>JACCPG010000316.1:0-82324 GCA_016069955.1 Drepana arcuata
GTGGAAGGATTTGATAGCAAGAGTTTTGACCTCATAGTGAGGTTCGACACCAGGGGCAAGTTCGTGGCGACCCTGTCCACCGAGAGGGAAGAGATATGCGTATGGGATGTGACCAAGTGAGCATACATCTTTGGTGGTGTTACGTAGTTTGGTTCGAGATGGTTAAAAAGGTTTTTTTAACACATCCTGATTATATGACATATTAAGCGCACTATAATAATAATAATAATAATATATCCTCACGGGTCCCCGAAGGGGTAGGCAGAGGTGTATAGGTAGCACCCACACACCCGCTTTCCGCCAGAGATATATTTTAGGTGCCAACGTGATAGATGGCGAGTCAATCGCCGTGACTCAAACACGTCTATACATACGCCTTTAAATTTGCTACTCAGACGTATGCAGGTTTCCTCTCGATGTTTTCCTTCACCGTAAAGCTCGTGGTGTGACTAATCGATAACGATAGATAAGGCATATAATGTAAATTAATAAATAATACTGCACTGGTACGCACTATTGACCACTGACGATAATCACTGCAAAAACACTCGTAAAACACTTGCGCATCGCATTCGCTCTCGGAGTGAACTGTCTTTGGTTCTTGTGCAGTGCCTTTTATAAAGCGCTGATATGATATGATATGTAGGAACCCAGTAAAAGGATCAAGGCAGACAATAGCATATTCGTAGAACCTCCATGGAAACGCATTCTCAAACCAATAGTTGAACATACGAAAACAATCGTTCATCAGCTTATTAATGACTCTCCTGTTGTCCTGGTTTCCACTGTAACAGTAGTTTCATTATCCGGTCAATAGATGTCGGCTAAGTACCGTTTTTGAACGGTTTTCAGGTGTCAACTCGTGCGCAAGTTGGTGGGGGTGACGCATCCAATCAACTTGGTGCCGATCGACGAGTACAAATGTGTGGTGCTATGTCGCAGGGAACTAAGGGTGTACAATCTTGATAAAGTAAGTTAATGGAGATATTGACAAACATTTTCTTTAGTCCGCTCATTGCTTCGATTTTCATTAAAAAATATTTAAACATACGCCTTTAATTTTTTCTCAAACGTATGCAGATTTCCTCTCGATGTTTACTTTCACCGTAAAGTTCGTGGTGTGGCTAATCACTGTACTTTAGTACAGAAAAACTCATTGGTACAGTCGGGATTCGATCTCGTAATCTTTGTGTCGCATGCGATTACTCAAACCACTGTGCCAGCAAAGCTACGTGTCGTGCTTGCTTTTTTGCATAAAGAACACAGACGTCACTCTATTAAAATGTATTTATAATCCCCAGGGAACATTCCTAGTGTCACTGAAGGGCGTCATGAACCAGAAGATGCCGTTCTACGGATTGCACGACCCCAAGCACCTGGTGGCGCTCTCTAGGAACAGGATGTACGTCAACCTCATGAACATCGACACTGGTCAGTTTGTTTGTCTATTTAGGTATAGGCATGCATAATTGCATAATTTTCATGCATCCTTTGTTAATGAATCCTTACTAAAAAAGGTTAGCTTACGACAGTTTCTTCACCTTAAGAATATCTTCCAACAAAGCTACCTGAAACATCTAAGCTCATATGGTCTCTCTCTCTATCTCTCTCTCTCCCCTCTCTCTCTCACACACACACTCAAGTCCTAGGTAAAGTAATACATATTGAGTGATGTTTACCATCAGGTGAACAAGGCATCATTATTTTCAGGTGACTGTGTAACTACCTTCAAGGCTGGTGAAGACAGGTTTCTGAATTCCCTGCTGGTTTCCGGAGACGGAAGGTAACTTTTACCAGATTAAAATGGATCATGTAATATTATGTCTTATTTCCATTAATTGACAGTATGTTTCAGATCTGTTCTGAATTAAATCCAAAGAAACTTAATAAAAAAACTTGTCCCCAACGGTAGCCCCACGGTGGGTGCCAATCAGACTGGTAGCATTGTTTGCCGTTTTGGCGCCCATCTTGGTACATTAAGTGTAGTAATAAGCCTTTATTTATTTGAAGAGATGAGATATCTCTTATTACGACTTGAGAGCATATAAATCCATAACAAATTATTTATAACAAATTTGTTATAAGACAATTAGTATTAAATACGATACCTTAGTGTCTAAACACTAGGTATTTTACTATATAAAAAAAATTGCGAAATAAATGACGTCATTTGCCTCTAAGGGTCCTAGTGTGCGGTGACGAGACCCAGAAACCGTTCCCTCTCCTCGTGTGGTCCCTGGCATCTCGCAAACTGCTGTACGACTTGAGGATACCCCACCACGACTTCGTCACCTCTAAAGCTGCCATTACATATGAAGGTAAATAATAATAAATCTTCTCAAGCTACACATAGTCATAATAATAATAATTTATTTTCCAAAACTTTTTTACAAATAAACATTTTTAACTGACCCCTGTTGTTGAACTGTAAGATTTGACAACAACAGGTATTTATTGCCATATATGGCTATCATTCTAATATTTTAATGTTAAGCTGAAAACTTAAAACTCTAGAATAATAATATATCCTCACGCCATCCCACAAGGGTCCCCGAAGAGGTAGGCAGAGGTGTATAGGTAATACCCACATACCCACTTTCCGCCAGAGATATATTTTAGGTGCCATCGTGTCAGATGGCGATTCCATCGCCGTTACTCAAGCACGACTATACATACGCTTTTGAATTGCTTCTCAGACGTATGCAGGTTCCCTCTCGATGTTTTCCTTCACCGTAAAGCTCGTGGTGTGACTAATGACTAAATTAAGTATGAAGTGTGAGATTTCGGTATGTTAAATGATCATGCTGTGGGCAGGTTCATACGTGTGCGTGGTGACCCGCGAGCTGGACGAGCCGAGCCCCAACTTCATAGTGGTGTACGACCTGCAGTCGGGCACGCTGTTCAAGAAGTGGAAGCCGGGCTGCGACACCGTGGCGCTGGCCATCAGCTCGGCCGACGGCTGCGTCGTGTCGGGGCTCGCTGACACCAGGATACTCGTCTGGGATCTGGTCACTGGTATGATGATGCCCTGGGCATTGATACTTCGCTGACGGCAGTAGCTAGAATAGCTAGGTACCTACTTTGTGGCTAATATTAATAATGTTTTGTTTTGTAGGTCTAGGTACATCTATATATGAATAAAGAATATAATAAAAATGTTATGTTGATTAGTGTACGCTTTAAAAACTCAATAAGTTCTGCACCGATCGAGTTCCAACTCGGTGCAGAACTTATTTTATTAAGCTTATTTCATTTTAACATGATATATAATCCGCATCAAGGATTGTTTTTATCTATTTATGCATAAGTCACATATCCACAGCGAAGCGTGGCAGGTTACAGCTAGTTCTAAATAAAAATATAAAAAATATTTAAGCGCCAACGGGACAGTTGGCGAGTCCGTCGCCTTCTCCCAAACACGACCTCACATAAGTCTTTGAATGTGTTATACAAGCATATTCCTCGTGATGTTAAAATTCTCAATAAAACTTGTCGTGTGGTGTGTGTGTAGCACTGTACAGAAGTCGAGAAAGAAGCCTACCGACGCAGACTGCAGGGGTTCGAATATGTGATCATGATTTTGACCGCTCAAAATTGCGACTTTAAGTTGAGACAGAAATCATTGTCACACACCGCAAGGTTCGAGCCTGCGCCCTTGACTTTAGACGCCTGACTTTAGGCAACTGCCGCCTGTGCCTGCGCGGGCACCGCGCGGCGCCGTCGCGGCTGCGGCTGGCGCGCGCCGGCGCGGCGCTGCTGTCCGCCGACGGCGCCGCCAGGGACACCGCCGTGCGCCTCTGGGACCTGCACACGGGTACACGTGAGCCTCTGGGGCGGCACTTACACTTGTTACATTATAGAAGACTAGATTGACTGGACTGACTATAGATTAGAGATTCACACATTTCACACCACGAGCTTTACGGCGAAGGAAAACATCGAGAGGAAACCTGCATACGTCTGGGAAGCAATTCAAAGACGAATGTATAGTCGTGCTTGAGCTACGGCGATGGACACGCCATCTGTCACGTTGGCATCTAAAACAAATCTCTGATGGAAAGTGAGTGTGTACTATACACCTCTGCCTACCCCTTCAGGGACCCTTATGGAAAGGTGTGAGGATATATAATATTAATCAAATATTAATAACCATATATGAACATTTCATCATCGTACACTGAATGAAGACAATTTATTTCAGGCAACCTGATAGCAGTTTACACGCCTCCGGAGCGGATAACATCCTGCGAGGTGCTTTTAGGTGGGTCTGTTTTAGCCTTAGCCCTGGAAAACTACAAGCAAATCCTGTGCGTGAAGCTCCACGGTCCTAACGTGGAGTCCGTGGCGACGGGAGAGGAAGCCGAGCTGGACTCGAGGGGCTACGGCTGCGAGGACCTCGAGGGGAAAACATTCGACCTTAAAGGAACCGAATGTACGTGATATAATTGAAGTTACCTGTCGAATATAAAATAGCGGATGGCGATGTTAGAAATAAATGCTGAAGGTTTCTGATGACCTCAAAAATTCCTCATCACAACTCAAATGGTGCTTAGCGCCTAAAATGTGCTTGGCTTGTTAAAATTTAACTCTTCCGTGCGATTAGTTTGTCGAAATCTGCCCAGTTTAATAAGAAATTTGTGTTTTTTTAACCGAGTCGTTAATGATTGAAGTGATAACAGTTGAAGTAAAAGAGTCTGAAAGTCTAAACAGAATTGGCGCTCTACTCTCTGCACATCCCGTGAGATACTTGGTGTGATGATATGGTGACAATTCACATCCTATGTATATAAACTATTTTTAATCTGTGTAGCTAATATAATAGCGCAAATGACATTAGTATTTTTTATTTATTGCCACACAAGAAAATCGTTATATCCTGTTTATGAACATTATGTTCCCTTTGGCACAGCATTTTTGTGTGAAAATGGGGTAAAGAAAAAACTTAACTTCATTTGTATTTTTTTTTCATCACATATCTAAGCTGGATGTTAAAATATATTTATTTTTCTATACTGACGATCTGGCTAGGGTTGAATTTGAATATGAATACATACACCCTCACTACTCCACTCCAGTTCAGTGGTCTCTGCCTACTCTATGGGTAGGCAGAGACCACTGAACACCTAGAGCTACAATCCTGAAACACTTCTCAGCTCGTTACTTGATCTGTCTCACTTCAGAGCGGCACCTTTCAGAGCATACATTTATTGGATGTTGGATGAAAGTGTTGTAAAAATAACTCCATGAAATAGTTGACCCAAGAACAACGACTAGCATCATTGCCAATGCTGATGCTCTGAGCGAATATAATCCAACCGCTTGTCACAAGCCTAGATTAGACACGAGACCCCTTTAAAAAGATCATAAATTCCTTCTAAAATTGTAATTCATGTGAGCAAAGGCTGGGAGTTGGCAAGGCTGCGATGCTAAGTGTACCTGCATCAATTGGACCGAGTATTTATAGAAGAATATCTTGTTTGTAGTCTGATAAAAACTTACTGATATTTTTTACAGCTGTCGCTGCGTAATATACATTAAACATAGAATGAGTTAATTAATTTGAGGTTGATCACTCTAATTATAAAATATGTAGGTATTTTAATGACCTGACGTTTACAAAGTAAAGTTCGTTCAACCTTCAGCGGTACATGGCGCGTGTCGTGAATTAAAATGGCGCCCGTTTGCATGCTTTGTCGCTCGCATAAGGTCGATAATCCCGGCATTCGATCACTGCGGAAGTTCTATTAAACCGCGTGCTAAGCCCTTGTAATATATATGCCAATCGCAATTAACATATAAGTATTGATTACTTAATATATGAACAATATCGGACAAAGTAGAATATTATAACTCTGATTTATCATTAAGATTAAAAATAATCTTTTAAAATAGTGCACGCACATGGCATCGTGTCGTCTCGCCCAAATTAGGTGCGTCCAAAACCGACCACTCTTCTTTTGATTTTGAGGCAGAATACTGCCTAATTTTATTACCCACCTGCGGTTTTAACGCAGTTGTGACGCACCTTATATAAGCGAATATCTATTCGACGTTGCCAATTTCAGCTCATTGAGAAGCGAAATTGGGAATATAAAATAAAGTATAAAAAACATTAATGTTTTTGATCTATTACGCTTATTAAAACATTATTGAAAATTTATATTAAGTGTATTTAGTGAAATCTTTACCTGTAATCTAGATGTTTAGACGTAACTTTGTGGTGGGAACCCTAATTGTAAGATTACCTTTCTCATTTTCCCATTGCTACTTTGTGAACTGACTTTCTGTTTTTCAATGTCATATCATGTTCTTAAATTTTAATACTACTTTTAACTACTGCTACTAACTACTAAAATATATCTCTGGCGGAAAGTGGGTGTGTGGGTACTGTACTTATATCTTCAAGTTCTCTATTCTATTTTCTATCTCACTTAAATAGTGTTTTTCTTTCCGACTTACGAAAATAGTCCTTCGTCATTCTCATTTGTATTTTTTCTCCAATACATAGCCAAAATATAAGTTTCTAAATCGTGCTCATAAATTTCAATACTTTTTGGGTTAGCTAATTCAATTTATGAGTTATTTAAATAAGGAACTTGATATGAATTATGGCAATATTCTTCCCGAAAGCGAGTTAGTAATATGACATGCATCAAGGACGTCACTTATGATTTTATCATAACCTTATATTTGTTACGTCAGTTGACGTCAGTGCATATATTAAATTGTAGAATATCGTGCACAATAGTGAACTTATTGCACAATCATCTCGGTTTTACTTCTTCATCGAAAGCTATTGAGCTGACTCGACCAAAGCAATCTTTAATGTAACTTATCTTAGTGCTATGTCCTGCAAATTGAATCTCAATTTCGAGTCTATTCATGGGTTAGATATTAAATAGTTTGTTGTGTCAAATGTAAACGTCAAAATTGTATGGGCCCCCAACAATGGAGTTACTATTCTATTTGTATATCTAGGAAGCATGTTCACACGCAGGATAACTGCCGGTAATAAGGTGAATGAAGCCATGTCGTCGTTGATGGGCAGTAAAAGTCTGAGCAAGAATGCTCGAGTTGCTGTCCACAACGTGATATTGGTGCCTAATTTATTGTACGGTAGCGAATCCTGGGTATGTCAGAGGAAGTATGAAAATAGCTTGAATGCAGTTGAGATACGGTCTCTTCGAAACGATCTTAGATCGAATCTGCAATTAAGAGGTTCGGAAAACAACTGGCGTGATTGTAAAGTTGAAGAAAGGCATGTTGCGTTGGTTTGGACATATAGAAAGGATGAGTGAAGAAAGATTGAAGTTGCATCCATGTTTGATATTATTGGTAGACTCTGGATATCCAGTGCTTATCCGGCTAAATAATCTATTTCTGTGTCATTTCGGTTCAGGCGTCAAATGTCTTCCTTAAGTTTTATGAACCGAGGTAAACCTAGTCCATGAATAGACCGGCCGAGCCCATCCACAGGCCGAACGCGCCCTATATTACTAAAAACTGTCGTATGTACTTTAGATACTGTATTTAGGATACCTAGATTTATATACATTGGGCCACTGTTAACTTGTAGGCTTTGGGAATACGTGAGAGTTAACCTCGCTATGAAAATCTATACAAAATAGTCGCGACAAATAGATTCGTATCCAAGTATTTGCTGGGAAAAGACAAGCGAATCTATGTACTTAATATTATTTACCTCAAATCCAAGCAGCTGGTCTGTGTGTATAAGCATTATTTTATGTAGATTTATTTTTCTTTACTAGTGAGAATGTACGGGTACTATACAATAAAACAAGATTCAAAATGGCCGATTACATTGGCTAAAATTATTCTGATTGCACGTTAACTTATATTCACTAGTGTTATGAGTAATTACGCGGCTATTTTGCATAGGTTATTTAACAATTAACTAAATAGTTATAGTTTAATTAATGTACCTATTTAGCGAACCGACTGTCTTGTATGCTCATTCTGTGTATCGGCAATCTTTGTCGTTTGAATTCAAATCGTATATCGTACATGTAAAAAGTGTATTTCAGTAACCAAAGATTGCCCGGCCATAGAGACAAATATTGTATCTTATTTATAGTTGCCCTTCTATGCCACAAAGGTATTTATTACGTACTATATTTTTTATATTCATTTTAACTTTAGATTAAAAACCTTTTTTCTGTGTAACTTTGTCATGTAAGGGTTCCGTATAAAATAATAGATTTTTTTTATTTATTTATTTTGTGACGTCCATTTTTGTCCGTCCGTCTGAATTTTTTATTATTATTTATTTAATCATATTTCCCCTCCCTTCATCTAAGTGAGTACTATATAAGATTTTAAATGCACAGTTAACGTTACACAGTAGAGAGATATGCGAAAGAATTCTATCTTGTACCACAAGTCATGATATTTTCCTCTCTGCTGCTAAGTGCTAAAATTATTGTGAACTATATATGAAATGCGTTAACATTAACGCTTGACATTACATTCTTAAAACTTGGCATTATTTGCTTGTATTTTATGGTAATATTATATTTTATTTTAAAAACCCGTATAGACATCTGACGGTGTGACTGACTGATACCCAGTCAAAGTATTTTTATTAATTATCTGCAATTTATTTTATATCCTATTAAATACTGTAATGTTTGCTCAAATAAATTTTGAATCATAAAATCTAATTAATTGCGGAACCCTAATGTTACACAGATTTATATTTAAGCGGATAGTTTTGAAAATTATTCTTTTAGTTTGAAAATATTATTTCTTTTCCGTAGCTAAAGCACTATTACTGCAAGTCTATTGAAAATAAAATTACGTGAGGTGACCAAATAAATCTTTTATAATTCAAGAATATAAATTATCTGTTTCGTTTCAAATTCTTTAATAGAGGCATTAACACCGAGATACTACTAAAAAGTAAACTAATCACTTTGACTTACTTATTTCTATTGTAATATTTTTTAATATACAAAACTAAGCGACACTAAAGCGCAATTCTAATCGTCGATTCTAAACTTAATCCTGTTTTTGCACTTTAAAGACCGCGTTCCAATTACTAATGAAACATGTGTATGTAATCTAATCCATTGAAATTATTAAAAATATTAAGTTTAATTTAGTGTTCTATGTATAGTGGAAATATGACAGGCTGGTCCCTGTATTAACCTAATATTCTGTTAGTTTTTAAGCGACGTTTCTTCATAATACGTAGTGGAGAATTGAAATTCAAATAAGTGATTAATGTAAATCTATGGTAAGAAGATGATATAATCCATTGAATTGTTACAACTATTTGTGTATTCTGGGAAGTACGTTTACTTGATGTCCTGATTAAATTATTCAAAAATATATTGCTTTTTTATTTCTCTTTAGTATTTATAATATAAGCACAGGATATAATAATAAAGTAACCCTCCTGCCTCCTTAGCAGGACTGGAACACACCCTTCTTACGCATGTCCTCGAATACCTTTTCAGCGTCGTAATTCCTGACAACAAAAGAACCGCGGTCTAAATATTATAAAAATAAAAACTTTCCCACAAGGGTCACCGAAAGGGTAGGCAGTGTGTAGGTGTCTCAAGTGCCCACTTTCCGTCGGTCGGAGATATATTTTAGGTGTCAGCGTGACAGATGGCGAGTAAAGGCCCTTTCTTCTCAGACGTATGCAGGTTTCCTCTCAATGTTTTCCGTGGTGTGTCTAATCGCTGTAATAAGTTCAGAAAAACCCATCGGTACAGTAGGGATTCGAACTTCGTGTTGGTGTGGCCTACTCGAACCACTTGGCCATTACGGCTCTATACGGCGAGAATAGTATGACTGAAAACGAAAGTTTAAAACTAGTGTATTATCTATGGTTTTAAGGCCCACCTGTAGAACTCTGCATACTTCCTCTTGCGCACATCGCAGACTAGTACTTTGAAGGTAAGCCCGCTTAGAGCAGATAGCATAAAGCCCACTGCCAAATTACGCGTTATGGCCGCGTTCAGATGCCCGCGCAGAAGCGGCTTACTCAATGTGGTCACAGCTTTATCTGCGACCTTCGATTTGACAGGGAAAGCCCATTTTGGGAAAAGCGAAATAACGTTGTCGATCAAAACAGGCATTGTGATATAAAATTGTAAGGCGTTTTCGTAATATTCTTGACGATCGCTCCGATACAATTACTAATTAGATTGACAGATTGCCTCAGTTGTCACTACTGTCAATGTACAGACGAATAAAAAAAGTAATGTCAATAAGGTCAATAGGTAAAGGTTAGGTGTTCAGTATTATGTTTCTTAACTAATATCGGCGACCTTCAATTGGTGTATTTTGATGCCAACTTAACAGATGTGTTGGCTTAGCAAATAAAATAAAATAATAAATAAACTCTAGAAGTCTGTGTAGGTATAGGTGTAACCTATAGGTTACACACACGTATAGTCTGTATACAGACCTCTAGAATTTCTCTGACGTATGCAAGGATTCTCACGATATTTTCTAACCCAGTAAACTAGTGTAAAAAAACTTGAGAGGTGTCAAGGGACACCCGGATGGAACGAAGTTAAAATATAATAGAAATGAAAATATGTATGTATGAATGTGTGTATGTATGTATTTGTGTGTGTATGTATGTATGTATGTGTGTATGTATGTATGTATGTGTGTATGTATGTATGTATGTGTGTATGTATGTATGTATGTATGAACTTTTATTTACAATAACAACAATTAATAATATTTACAAAGAACAGTTGAAACTAACTACTTACAGATAAAATATTTGTCCCAAATCGGTATCCCGAGGCAACGTGCCAAGACTAGCAGCATTGCCACGCTGGATAGCAATGCTGATTCTCTGAGCGAGATATGTTCCAGCCCGCCTGTCACGAGGTCTCGACTAGACGGCGCGAGACCTCTTTAAAAAGATAGTGAGCCTCAGGACCCCATGGCCCCAGAGTTTCAACCGCAAATACAGCAAATATGTAATCTGAATGTATGTATGTGTATATGTATGTATGTGTGTATGTATGTATGTATGTATGTATGTGTGTATGTATGTATGATGATGCGAAATAGAAATGAAAATATCTGGCTTGCTTTCAATATGAGAGAGAGAGAGACAGACAGAGAAACGTGCGACGCCTGTTGCTGAAGCTGACAATAGCTTACTATAGCAATAAGTGTCGTGACAACTTTTCGTAAGAAAGCAAAAAGTGTCGTGACAACTTTTCGTAAGGATTTTTTCCGCCTAGCCCCCTTTCACAACGCGCGATAAGGAACTTCGTTCCAAAAAACCGAAAAAACATCTTGACAGCAGCGACATTATAAGCAAGTTTCGTCCAGATATAAGCATTAAGACACATGTATTCACAGCTTGAAGTATTTAATTTAAAAATAACATAATTCCCAGTAAATAATAATCTACACTATGTCTGTGGTGCTCTAGCAGGATTGGAACAGACCCTTCTTGCGCATCTCTTCGAATTCCTTGTCAGCATCATAGTTCCTGTAAAACAAATTTAAGTGATATTAGAAAAATTACAGCATAGAGTAGATATTTCTTATCTGGGCTTGAATGATAGATTCGGGTTGGAAGACATGGAGGGAAACCTTTTTTAAATAATAACCTGTAATGGGATAATATTAAAAAAGCATGCACTTTCATTTAGTTCTGTTGAAATCTTGGTACATCTCATTACAATATATTGTCAAATGTATCAACATAAATAATTATGTTTAAATAGTTTTCAACTATATGCCCATAGTTATGCCATAGACTCCTTAACTGAATGAGCAATATCATTTGAATTGACATTAAAAAAATATAATTGTTTATTAATTAAGGCAGAATGCTTATGAAGGATGCAAGCCTTATGCATTGGGTAAGCATAAATAATCCATACTGGCCACATGGGAGTCTATTCTGAAGGTTGAAAAAAGAAAAAGGTGATTAATTTATCAGCTTTAATTTAGAAGCTTTTGTAGGAAGTTGGACATATCTAAATGTATCTTTTGAATAAATAAATTATTATTATTAGTGATTAAGATAAGTAAATACAACTAGAACAACATCTAAGTGGCATGGCATGGCATATTTAGGGGCATTACAACCCGACCATCATCATACATTGAGTCATTCATGGGTAGCCAGAGAGTGCTACTTATTTCTAGACTTCCTATTTCTAGATTTTTATTTTTTTGCTAGATTTCTATTTCTTTTTCTATTTCTAGAGATCCCCGTAATCTCTTTTGCCTCATCTTCATGAACCAACAAATGAGTAGGTATCATTGGGACCTCACCTGTAGAACTCAGCATACCGCCTCTTGCGTTCCTTGCCAATGAGCTGCTGGAATGCAAAGCCGCAGATACCAGCAAGAGCAAGGGACACTACCAAGTTGCGTCTAATGGACGCATCAAGTAGTCCTCGCATCACAGGCTTGCTTGCGGTGGACACTGCTTTGTCTGCCATCTTGCAATGGAATAGAATCTAATTATGATCATAGCATGTGAAAAGCAAAATCCTAAGTATTTTCATTGTTACAGTCAGAGAATTAGGGTTTGCGAAGGCGGGATGGTACCGCGTAAGGTGCCTCACGAGTAATTGAGTAAATTGAAGAACATGAGATGACTAAAAAAAAAAAAATACATGAATAGAATTCAATGGTATGTCATTGATTTATATGGATGTATATTTATTTTTGTACTTTAGCACGTATTCTGATAATACATTATATTCTAGTCCTTGCATACAAACCGTGAGTTAACTAAATAGAACGAGTAAGTAAAAAATCTTATCTATTGATTACAAGACAGATTAATTTTCGAATTTCGAACATGTCTTCCAAAAGACAGTTGAAGTAAATTTTAACAACGGCTTAGTACCTTTGGCTAACAAATTATATTCTCTGTTGCCGGCAGTAAGATATAAACATTTCTAATGAAATGTTTATTTAATAATAAGGGCTATAAAAAATTTCCTCATAGCCCTCGTGAATAGTGAGAAATATTGACAGCCCACATTATATAACAGTACGAAAATATAATTTGTAACCACAAAGCCAGCACACCTTTCAATCAGGCAGCCATTTAAAGAAATCTAGAAATGATTAGTAAATTAATGAATTACCTTTTTTATTTCAGATTTGATGAAGAAATACCTATAATTTACAATCACGAGCACACACTAGTGCAAATATTAGGCTGTTTTTTATAACAAAACTTCATATAACACTCGCAGCATTAGGCGAATCGCGCATTACGATTGGATGTTATGGGTTATCGCAACTAAATAGCCAATCACAGTGCGGAATGGAAACAATAATGGTATTTGTTTTCCTTGGCCTAGTGTGACGTTCCGTTCGTAACCATTAAACGTATGCCTATTGTTTCATAAGTATTTATTATATTAAATTATTTGCACAATACCTCCGGAAATCTTATTCGATACGAATCTTTCATTATTTGAAAAATAAATACTTACAGTTATCCTCACGCCTTCCCACAAGGTGCCCCAAATGGTTGGGCAGAGGTGTCAAAGTAGTTTATCCGTATTATTACATTGTATTACATTACATTAATAAAATAACGAAGTATATTCAAATAATTAAAAATACCACTATCTTTTAAACGATATACTTATATCCCTATGAAAAAAAAAGGGTCCAGGCGATAGCTATAATTTTAATTGTAACGTCGACCATGACTAGCTAGACTTATAGAATTATTCATATTTTAATAGTATTTTTTTTCGTCTGCGCAGTTAACAGTAGTCTTTTAAGTCTTCTTTTTAGTCGTTATTAGGGATGAACGTAGTGAAGTTTGCAACAACAACAGCTGGGAACTAGCTTAGCTTCCTTTATTATATTTTTTTCTTATCCGCAGCCGCATATTTTAAAATCTTAGCCAAAGATTACAATGTGTACTGCATCTTAACTTAGCTTTATATATTAGAGTGCAGACCCAATCAATTAAATATAATTGATTTGGTCTGGTTGATTAGGTAATTTTACTCTCCTATTTATTATACGAGAGAGTAATTAGAAGTTCGATAACTTATAACTTTTTAATAACTGGTCAAAACGATGATTCAAACGATTTATTATATTCCATTCGCATCGTTTAACGATATTTCGGTTTGAGGTTTTAGCGCTAAGTCTTAATATATATAAATTACGTCACGTTGTTTGTCCGCGATGGACTCCTTAAATACTTAACCCATTTTATAAAAATTTGCACACCGTGTGCAGTTTGATCCAACTTGAAAGATTGGATAGCTTACATCACAATTGGACCCGAAAGGTGGCTCTGCGATCGTGTTTCAGGAAGCTTAACTTTTTCCCCGGGCGAAGCTGGGCGGGACAGCTAGTATTCCATATCTTAAAATTTTAAAGAACAGACGGCCGTCTGGTTTAGTGCTTAGATCTCCTGACTGCGAAACTTGAGGACGCGGGTTCGATTCCCGCTGATCTTTAAGTGTTGAACAAGAGTGATTGTACCTGTAAGTACTAGCTTTGGAGCTATGTCAATTTTCTACTCGTACTACTCGTGTGTAGCTGGACTAGCTGGCATATGAAGAAAAGAAAAGGTTGAGTAAAACGTATAATATTTATTTTATAATCTTTATATATCATTATTTGATGCGCATTTTATAGAATATAGACATTACTGGCAAGCAGGAGCGCAGGACCAGCAAGCGTTTGTCATCAACTGATTTTTGCGCGCTTAAGTTTAAATGCGATCTATGGCCAAAGCAAAATATAATTAAAAAGACAACATATTTTTTATTCATTTATTAATAAACTAACTTTACAAATTTAATAATAGCAGAACAATAATATTCCTTATTTGTTTTCATTCATAATAATATGACAATAATTCACCATGACTCATCGTACTTTATGGATATAATTATATGATTTTTTAAAATAATTCTAGAACGACAGTGAAAGCAACGTACAGAAAATAATGCACATAAAAGGGGGTAGTGGTACAAGTACGAGCAACGTTCCATTCTGCCGACAAGAGTACGTCGGCGGTTGCGGCGGCGCCGGCGCAGCGTCCGCGGACAACACGCTACTACAAAATAATTACAAATAACATCATTTATTGTATCAATTCTTTTGTTTACAACTATACTTCCGCGCCCTATGTACAAGTTACATCACGTTTATACCAAAACTATACTATTCAAGGGTGGTGTTATACCTAATAGCTATATTTATAGTGTTCAACTAACTCTTGTATTTATCTCATCTCGTACATATATAAACATATATAGATATAATTTTATCGGCATAAATTACTATCATTAGTCGATAATAAAAACAAAAACAATTAACTAGAGACTGACAACTGTACACCCAATATACACAGTTGGTACCTGTGACTTCGGCCGCTATAATTATATGATACAAGCTTGGACTCGCACTTTACATTATATTTTATGTTACAGTATAAGGCTTTGCATTTCTACAGACATTCGGTCCGTGCGCGTTACGATCGCCAGCTGACGGCTATGTACACTCGCGCCTCCGGAGCATAACGTACTTAATTACACAACATATATTATTATCCCCGTCTATACATTAACATTTACAAAGAGATTGTACACCGGCGGAGCCGATCATTGTATTAACTAATAATTTAATATAACTAATAAAAACAAAGGTATCCCTCCCCACCCCTGCTCCCCGAGCCGCCCCCTTCCCTCCCCACCTCTGCCTACCCCTCCCGCTCCGTCACGCGCAATATGCACATCACGGCGTACGTTATCAATAGGGCACAATTTTATCAGGCATCGTTATTCTCAGCTAAATTTAACATTATAATAAAATATTTTCTCGTTACGCTATACTATGTAGTAGAACACGTTGTATTGAAAACTATCACTGCTTCGACATACACATAGAACATACAACACTCCACATAAAATTGGGATGAATTAAATATTATCATTGGGGGTTAAATTAAATTGCAAGGTCGGCAGACCAACTCCAGCAATTGTCACAGTCTATCGTGCTACATGAAGCGACATTACATCACATTGGCTGCCTACCGTAGTGACGTATTCGGCGTGATGATATGTATATGCCTGGCATACAATACAGATCTTTGACATTACGTATGTTATTGCACGTAAGTATACAATAGTACGGCACTGCCGACCTCTAAGGGAGCACATCTAAATATCTCGTAAAATCTGTGTCAAAAAGTGTTTGTTTCTAATTAAAATGTATGTGTATATGTCTCGTCACATCCATAAATTATTGCTTTGGGTTCGCGTGCCTCACACGCAGGAACTAACAGCGAAAGCTCACACCACACGCGTTACCATCGCGTTAGTGCCTCACCAGTCTTACACCTACATTTTGTCAGCAAACATTGCACGGGTTAATTTTGAATAACAAACCAAAATTCACACTACACCACTGCCTTTTATAAATATAAATATTGAACATGACGAATCGAGTGATATAATTAAATCGAGTGACTGCACTCTTTAAGTGTTTATTTTTAAATCAATTGCATATCTTTTTATATATTTTTTTTTCTCTGTGGTAAAACAATAAATATCGCTCCGTTTTTTTTATACTACATTAAACATTGAGTTCTGTATTCGAAATAAAATATTGTGATAATAAATACTAACGCCTAATTACGAAACAAATTTGTTGAAAAATCCAATCCATTATTTACAGTGCAAAGGAAAAGCTTAAAATATATTTTATTTATTTTCATTATAATAATATAAGAATAATAATAATAAAGACTTTTTCACTGGTATATGTTAATCGATAATTTTGGTTTCTTAAATTTCATATACAATATAAACAATAATAAAATGTATGTCAAGTGGAAATGCGAAGAGGGGACGAAAATATATAAAAAGGGGGGGGGGGATCGAACACAAAGTGGGGGCGTCAAATGAAGGATTAGCCAGTACTGGAAGCCCTAACAGACAACTGTTTGATACACTCAGTCGCGATCACTAAGAGTTTTGACATTTAATTACAATTATTGGTCGTGAGTTTACTTAATTATATAAAAAACGCTAACGTTACACGGTAATATTAGCGGCTGACCGTTTGTCGGGAAGTTGTCATACACTACACAGTAAAAAAAATAAAATTATAATTGTACAGTCACGCTGTATAAAACGTCGGCAAAATAGAAGTAGACATTCACAGTAGAAATGGTACAGTCAACTTCCCGCCAAACCATCACTCTTCTAAACTACAAACGCTGCGTTCGCGCCGACTGTACACGTCACGAAGTTACGTGCAAAAACGTATGAAAATATGTTTTTTTTTTTTATTTTATTTATGCATTTACTCCATTATATCTCTGGGATATCTAGACTAATCAACAACGTGTCTACAAGTGTGCTTTGTACAATAATGATACGCGATACATATCCTCAACCAAAGCGCCCCACAGTCTCGACAGTTCGTCCCACACTCGTTATAATAAGAGAAGCTTAACAATTACTGCATAGAAATTAAACTTAATTACAAAAAGAAAAGATGTCGAATGCTTTAATAGTGAATGGTAACATGATTTGTTCACTAAAAAAAATAAATTATAAAAAAAAACCCGGCCATCGCCGGCACCAGGTGTCGCGTCGATATCTTAAGAACACTTCATATAGGTGTGCAAACGATTTATTGGTGGCCTGTACAGTGTGACAACGACCGATTTAGTTGTACGAAGAGAACTTTCCTAGAGATTTTTAAATGATCATAACAGTCTATAATTTTATCTACACTTTATGCATGTCATATTCATTAACTTTATATATGACAATAAATCTGTCTTTGTCACAAAACGGCCGAGGTATATTGTTCACAAAAAATCCATGTATTGTATAAATAACTAATATTCAGTGTTACCAAAGGTTGTTAAAAGTATGATTTAAGAAAAAAAAAACATGGTATTAAAGATGATCAACATTTATATGCACATAAATATTTATCCATTGCATCACTTTGATCATTAACACTTGCAAGGCACTATCATTTAAAACAATGTAGTTGTGTGAGATTTAAAAAAATATTTTTTACATTAATTTTACATGCAATTCCCATGCTTTAACAACCTTAAGTAGTCAAGGCCGACAGACGATGCGGTTTAGCGCACATTTATGTCGAATCGAGTTTCTGTCAACATTACTAATATATATATTTTTTATTTTGAGATTCTTAACAGTGTAAGAACAAATCGAGGCAGTTTTCGTTCATTAAAACTAAAGAAAAATGATTTAACTCTTCGCTGACGTACTGACGCAAATTAGAAGCTACATCGACTTGAAAAAACTACAAAATGGTGTATTAAAAAAACTTCATATAAAAAACGAGGTATATTTTCAGACCACAACATAATCTTGAGTAAAATTTTTCTTTTAGTGTACTAAATATATAAAAAAAAAATATTTTCCTCATACACCATTCAGTCCAGGCTGTTTTCTTCGAGAGCAAACATAAGTAAAAAATAAAGCCAGTGCCATAATTATCAGACTAATTAAAATTTACCAATGTAACTTCTACTTTGGCCCATACTAGCGATAAATATGTTTTTAACTGTCGCGTTTTTTTACTCTAATTCGATTATTTGTGAAATGTCAAAGTAATATTTTCGTCATTTAACTCAACATGATAACTTCACTGAATAAATAAATTTAAAAACAATAAAAATCCGCCAACAATCGTAGACGCCCTATAATGATGCCATATAGCTCTGTATCTTAATCCTGGTAAGCACTTCGTGGATTTTGTACTAAGACTATGAACATGTCTGCATCCGTCCAACACTCGAGTTCGTATCTAACCGGAGAGATGTGTAAGCGTCCATGTCTGTTGTCCACAGGGGCTGCGTGGGGGGTGCGGGGAGCGTGGGGGGTCAGTCTCGCGGGCACGGGGCGGGCCCCAGCGCGGGGGCGGGGGGCGCGGGGGCCGCGGGGGGCGCCGGCGCGGGGGGCCCGGCGCAAGCCCGCCGTCACTTGGCCTCGCGCGAGCCGCGCCGTCTCCGCGCCGCGCCGCCAGCCGCGCCGCCCACGGCTTCCCCCACTGCACATGACACACATCGCTGTTACATTACTATACATTATACACATGGATTTTAATGTAATAATATATATCTAGAATTGAGGTGGGGGGTGGGGTGGGGTGTGGAACTGACCGGCACTGCGGGTTTTTCTCCTTACGGGCGTGGTGTTGGGAGGCGGAGGCCCGGGCTGCGTGCGCACAGAGCGCCGCGGGCCCGCCGCCTCACGCCCCGTCGCTAGGATCGCCTTGCCACCCTGCCACCAAAACCATACACTATTAAGTAAAGGACACAAATGTTTCAGCCTCATATGTCATAATTTCAAATAAAGAAATAAAAACTATTCCCAGTTAACTATTAAAAAATAAGCGCTCGTCCTTTAAAGTTTTACATGCAGCCATCCGATTTAAGATATGCCAAACCAGGACTATAACATCGTGGACCAAACCAAAACATATATTTTTGCGGGAATCGAACCAGCGACCCTGGAACACGCATGCTGATGGACTACTACACCGACTGAGATGCGTATATCAAGCAATAGTCTAATGTTCTCATTAGGGTCCGGGTCCGCCGATGCGCTTCGCATGCCTAAGTATAATAGATACCTTGCCGCGCACCCGACAGATAAGCGGCTCGTCGCTGTCGCTGTCAGACTCCTTCTTCTTATTAGCCTTCTTCTTCCTCGGGGCGCCTTCCTCCCCGCTGGGCGCCGACGCGGCCGAACTGTCCGACTCGCGCCGCTTGCGCTTCACAGGCACCAGAGGCCGCGGCGCCGGCGTGACCACTTTAGCGCCGATCTTGTCCCCGTTATTGTTGGGCGAGGCGGCACGCTCGGTCCGTGCCAACCCCGGGCTGAGCCGAGGTGCCCGCGCGCCGTCCACCGGGCTACTCAGCTTACTGCTAGAGCGAGTGCGCACACTGGTGCGTGCGACCCTCTCTAACGCCGACGGGGAAGGGGACCCGCCACGTTTGGTGAAATCCCCCGCGGGTATTTCAACGAGGAGTTGTTCTAGTAAGCTCTTGTCGGGAAAGTTCGCTTGGAGGGGCAACCGTTCCAGCTTCGGCTCGGGCTTAGTGTTAAGGGGCTCGTCCGTCGCGTCGCCGTTCTCGGTCGCCGCGCGCTCTACTCGGGGCTCCGGCTCCGGGGGGTTTAGTTTCTCCTGGAATTTACAATTCATGTATTTATTTGAATAAATACTATTATAATATTTTTAGAGGCATTAAGCTAATCCAATAGCGGTATTTGCCACATCACCTAAACTATTTAAGCTTGTTTGTTGCTGGAGGTTAGAGCCTTATATATTATACAAGCAAGGTATGCTAACGTATGTACTCACTTGATTCGAGTATGTGTAGAGCGGCGGCTCGTTCCTGGTGGGCGGCGGGTCGAAGGGCGCCGGCGCCGGCTGGGGCTTGGGCGGCGAGGGCTCGCGCAGGATGGGCGTGGGCGGGCGGCCGGCCGGGGCGGCGCCGTGCTCGGCGTGCATCTTGGCCAGCTCGGCCTCGATGTCCAGGTGCAGCAGCGGCGGCTCGATGCCGATGATGCGCTGCACCGAGGCGGGGCTCGTGGAGCGCGGCATGTCGAGCCGCTCCTTGTTGGGCGGCGACTGCGACGCCTGGTTGGGGGACTTCTCCGACAGCGCGTCCATGGACTCGATGCCGGAGTCCTCGCCCTGCGTGTGCGACGAGGGCGAGCGCGCGCCGAACTTCTCGGCCACCAACTTGCAGTAGGTCTTGCCCTGCGGCCGCTCGCGCCGGCGCGGGGACCCCGCCCCGGGCGCGCGCTCGGCCGCCGGCGACGCCGCCCGCCCCGCGCCGCCCAGCGTGCCCACGTTCGTCGAGCCCGGCGGTTCTGCAACACAGCGCGCGCTCACTCATCTACTGCACCAAAACACTACAAGGGGGGCGACTAGGATCCCGGTACGAACACTCCCTTTGAAATGTTCCTGTATGGAGATTCCCAAGGGTGTGTAAACATTCCCGTAAGGTTAGCAACGCGTGAGTGATACCTATGGTCTGGCAAGCATCCGTTGGCAGTGGTAACTGCAATCCATGAAGCTGACCGCATGCTTGTTTGGCACTTTTATTGTGGACAAGGACAAATGCAATCCTATATTTTTTTTTACATCGTCACATCATCCCTTACAAGGGTTACAAAATGCCATCAAACAACAATCCTTATGATATACCTTTATGTAAAACCTTTATTAACTCTTAGCTGGAAGTATTGACGTGTGGTATCATTATGCCAAATTACTCATTATGTATTTAATATTTAATATTAAACATCTTAGCAAATTTTCAAGGCTTTTAAAAATCATGTCTCTACTGACAACTTCCTACTAAACTCAAATATTGAGTGGTAGGTAGTGGTAGTTAAAATGAGGTTGGTAGTGAAACTGCTTCAGTGATAATATCTATACTTAATATTATAAAGAGGAAAGACTAGATTGTTTGTATTGAATTGGCTCAAAAAGTACTGGACCAATTTCTAAAATTCTTTCACCATTGGAAAGCTACATTCACCCTGAGGGACATAGGCTGTATATATTGCTAGAAAAGATTATGAAATAATACGCGGGAGAAACCATGGCTCGCGACTAGTATTTTATAAGGCTTATAAAAGATTTTACGTTAGCATTTCGATAACTGCTACTGTGTACTTCTAGTAACAAAACCTAAAACAGTGTGTTGATTTTTATATAATATGTTAAATAGTTTTTAATTATATTAATGCGAAAAATTACACGAATTGTAGAACCGCGAGGCTACACGTTTATATAATATACTAGCTGTCCCGCCCAGCTTTGCCCGGGTGAAAAAGGTAAGCTTCCTGAAACACGATTGCAGCGCCTCCTATCGCGTCCAATTGTGATGTAAGCTATCCTATCATTCAAGTTTGATGAAACTGCAAATTTGATCAAAATTGGTTAGGAGGCCATCGCGGACAAACAACGTGACGCGAAATATATATATATATATATAGCTGGGCGACACATATATATATATATATATATAGATAGTTTACAAGCTAAATAAACAAACATAAGAGGTCATCTATTGAAAATGTCATGTTTTGGTAATTTAATATTAGGTTAATTACATCCCTCCTCTTCTGATCATATGTGGAGTGGTGTTAGTCTAACCCGGGGGTGGTTCTATCACGTGTATTTCTTTGTGTGTGACCAAAATCAAGTGTTCAACAAAAATATGAATAAATGTCATAAGTTACTATGCCTCCAATTCCCCTTGTGAAATGTCGTATTTTTTCTGGTCCCTTTTTGAACCTTGATTGTGATTAATAGATCTCTGTGTTCCTTACTATTCACACTGCATTATCAAAATGAGAAATTTGGCATCATGAATATATAAAAAACGCCTAATTATCCAGCAAAAAAATTATATCTTACAACTTTGTCCGTTTGTCACAAATACATATGTATACGACATTCAATCACTAGACTCTCATAGAGATATCTGTCTGTTTCTGACCTCCTTAGAAGGACAGAAATACCATGCGAGTGATATTAATAAGAGATTGTTTTACTATCACCAAAAAGTTACATGCAATAAAGTGACATTTGTTTTTTTTCTGACCGGTTCACGTTAAGTCTCTATCGATACGACACCCGCACCATCCTATCTGAAAAGAAGAATACACTATGGAGCACCTGTCCTAGACAATCTTTTAGATGGCAAGTGGCATTAACAGGGAACTTACCTGGACAGGAACTGTGGCTGGTCTTTCTCTTTTTTTCCGAGAGCAGACCATTGGGTGAGGTAATTGCACTTTCTGGTAGCGTCCGTTTCAAGTTATTGTCAGTGTCGTCGCGGTCTCCCTCCAGCGTCCACTCGAGCCCGCGACAATTGAGCAACCTGTCCACTTCACTAGCACCTTTGTCACTACAACTGTTCACGTCACATTGCACCATGTTGCCCTCACTAGAACTATCACAATTTGCACCATTGTCCTTCTTGGCTGGTAACTTTTGGTTGACAGGCTCTCTGTAGCCCTCGTTCTGCGCGTACTTGCCTTCCTTGTCGAGCGGCTCGTGGCGCCACTCTTCGCTCTTGGCCTCGTTGAGTATTTTCAGCTTCTTTTTCACCTTCGCGTCCACGGGCGTCTTGTTATTCAGCTTATAGTCATGCTTGGTGACGATGTGCGCGTTCTTGGATATCGTCTTCATGCGATACACCACATTGTTGTCACCCGGGATCTCAGTCTTGATCGCGTCGCCTTCATAATGGTTGTTAAGCTTTATCCCCTTAGCATTTAAATACTCTTCAGCCTTGTTCTCGACGGGATCGACAGATTTTGCCGCCATCGATTCCTCAGAGTCTCGCCTGGGCTTGTCTTCGCCTTCAAGCGCTTTTTTGATTTTAATTTTCTTCGTGTGAAGGTCGCCAGGGCCGAACTTTTTCTTCTCCTTCTTAGAATTCTTGATGACGGCAGAGTTGCGGCCGCGTAGGCTGATGTGGAGGGGCGGCACGCGGAGCTCGCCTTCAGTAGGCTTGTCGCCCTTCGCCTGCTGGTTGACGAAGCTCACGTCCGCTTTGTACACCGGCTGCACCACGGGCTCGTTTTTGTCGAGCTTGAGACGCAGCTTGATGGACTCCTTCTCGCCGGGAGACTTGGGCGGTTCGCCCGGTGACGGCGCCGTCTTGGCGGCGGGCCGCGGTAAGGCAACTTTGGTGGTTTTCCCGTCGCGGATAATCTTATCTTTCAGAATCGCCGGCTTTTCCTTAGCGCCGGTCGACCGCGGTTTCCCGCCCTTCTGAGCCAACTTCTCATCCCGCTCCTTCTTTAGCTTGTTCTTCAGCTTAATATCGTCCTCGGCCCGCCGCGTGTCCTCCTCGATGGCGGTCGCTTTGGCGATGCCGAACACTTCAGGCGGGGGCTCGGGCGCGGCGTCTTTGAGCTTGCACTGGGCGACCGTGATCTCCTCCTTTTTGACCGGCTCTTTGGGCGGGGGGATGTCGTCGTCGCGCATGAGGGTTTTGATCAGGTACTGCTTGCTCTGCTCCTCTATCTCGCGCGCCGAGGCCTGCGAGCCCACGGTGGCGGTGGCCACGGAGGCGGCGCGTGCTGGCAGCCGCAGCGGCGGAGGCATCGCGCCCGCCGGGCTGCCACCGGCCGCGCCACCGACGCCGCTCGCCATAGAGTACGTCGCCGTCGGCGGGGACTTGAATGGCGCGTACGCAGTGCTTAGCGCGTGGTTCGGAGATGAGTTCATCTGGTAAGTCTTCGACGTAGATTGCTGCGGAGGCGGAGGCGGGGGCATGAAGCCACCCTCGCTGACCGGTGCGTCGAACGAGGGTTGCTTGGAAGGCACTTCGGTAGGAGTCCCCGCGTTCGCCGATGCCGCTGTCGACGTCGACGTCGAGGATGACGCGGGCTCCGAGTAGGGGCCGTTGACCTGCGGCGTGAACTGGCCCCCGGTGATCTCGTTGAGCAAGGCGTCTGGGGTGGGGTTGGACAGCTCCTGCTGCTGGTCGTAAAGGAGGTCCAGCTTGGAGCCGCCGTCCAGGTCGGAGATGTCGTCCAGGTTGAGGTCGGCACCCAGCGTGGGCAGCAGGTGGTCCAGGTCACAGTTGTCGGGAAGGTCGGGCAGCGTCATGCCCAGCGTGTCTCGGTAGGGCTCGGCCCATTCGCTTCGGGACGCCGCCCGCTGCCGCGCAATGTACTGCTGCTGATACCTTTGGAATTCCTGGAATGGAAAACATTGCTATGATTACATAACCAACAACTAGATATAGTATTCTAGAATGTTAATCATAAATCTCAGTTACTTCTATCCAGGTAAGAGCAACGCGAGCACGTACCTGAAAACTCGACTGGGTCTTCTGATCCATGGAGGTAGTCGGGGGTGGTAGTAGCGCCTGGAGGTCCTCGGCGGTGACGCGCGAGGGGGGCGCGGGGCGGGGCGGCCGGGCCTGCCTGTAGGGCGGCGGGGGAGGCGGGGGCGGCTGGAAGGCGTCGGGGTAGCCGCCAGGGTACCGCGGCCTCGACACCACCGTCGCGTTGGGTCTGTATACCACGGGGGGAGCGCGGGGCGGCGGGAACGCTCTCCGGATGTAGGGCGCGGGGCGGGGGGGCGCGCGGGGCGGCGGCAGGGCGCCCGCGGGGGACGGGGAGGGGGGGCCCGGCGAGGGGGGCGCGGGCGGCGCGGGTGGCACGCGGGGCGCGGGCGCGCGGGGGGCGCGGTACTCGAACGGCGCTCGACCCACGGCTAGTTCCACCTAGAAATCAATAAGTTACTGTGTTATTTACTATACTTACAGAGGTTAACGTGCTAGGCAGACACGGAACTTTTAGATTAAAAAAAAAATACCAAACTATAAAAAATTGGGTTAGATGTTTCAGTTTGAAATCGTAGCAGACAGAAAAACAAACAACAACTTTTGCATTTATAATACACATAAACCAATTTATTATTATAATAAAACAATGAAAGCATGCATAGTTCGTATTGGTATGAGCGTATAAGCGTACCTGAACCTGTGAGTCGTCGAGCCGGTCGAGCTTAGCCGGGTGCGGGGGCTTGGCCCTCGGCTGGGGCGAAGGTGCGTCGTTCTGCAGCAGGTTGACCAGCAGCGGCGAGGACATGGCCACCGTGGCGGGCGCCGCGGGGTAGGGCGGCGGCGGGCCCGCGAAGCCCGACGTGGAGGCGCGCCCGTACATGCCCTCCGCTGGCGGCCGGATGCCCGACGACGAGCCGCCGAGGCCTGCGCCACAAACTACCAATCACTATGGTGAGGCAGGTAAGCCACGTGCTAGTTACTGTACACTTTCCACCAACGAATAGAAAATACTTTTTAGATTTATGGAGCACAAAGCTTCTAATGTGTCATTACATAATTTTTTTGTTTATCTCATATTACTTCTATAAGTATAAGTTTAATATATATTCTTTTGTGTTGTGTATAAATTCTACCTATTGTGTAACTGCATTTAGAGTAATTGGCTACTGGCCGTTCTAATGTTTATTTCAAATAAATAAATAACACTAATTAAGAATGTACTATGGTATTTAAAACATAACATAAATCAATTAATACAATTAATATAATTGGACAGATTCTGATCTTACTATTATTGAGACTGGTCCTGAGAGCCCTAAAAATAATCCTTTAGTAAAATCAGGTTATTAAAGATAATATTGTAAGAGTTGGATAGGTCAGTGTTATAAGCATACTACATTCAGACCTATGCCTGCTTCCCGTATTAGTAAATACAAAAAAATATGACAATCAAAGTACTGACCTAGCGTATTTTCCTTCCTGTGTATCACTCTCGCCTGGGTCATGCTGCCGAAGGGGAACTCGCATCTGTCGGTAGTGGGCGTGGGTATGTTCTGGGGTATCTTGCCGTCCATGGGGCACACGGTGTTTGGCGACTTGAAGGAGTCGCGCGGGGGCTCCGGCGGCGCCTCGGCACTGGTGGACGCGCCCTCGGCCTCCAGCAGGCGCCCCAGCCCGCCCAGGCCCGCGAGCACCGCCTCACTTGTGCCTTGCGTCCTCGACGACTGCCCATCTGGAAATCAAATTGTTGAGTTTTAAGACTAGGTATTATCACCAATATCGGCAAGCATGTATGAAGAGACTGGTGAATGTGAACGAACCGAAGAGGTATGTAAGTTTTGAGAGAAATGGCGCTTTGCCCTATTTGCCTACCCCGTAAGATGTTCGGAGCGATGATATGCATGTTTGTATTATACTAGCAGCGCCCCGCGGTTTCGCCCGCGTAACATTTGATTTCATTAGTAAAAAAAATTCCTACGTATTCGTGTGTCAATCCAGCTAATAATCTATCTCTGGGCCAAACTTCATCCAAATCTATTCAGTAATTTTACGTGAAAAAACCAACCATGCTAACAAACTTTGACATTTATAATATTGAGAGTTAGTAGGATACCCTGGGACTTACAAGACTTGAGAGGCAGGTATGTACAATTATGCATTAGTTAAAGTGTCACACGCTTGTTAACAGACCAGAGTATGCCTTTTGGGAAAGTTGAAAACCCCCTTTTATATATCTCTACAATGAGCTGGCCCAGCTACAGCAATATAGATGCCTATTGCTCCGATTCACCCATTGGAGCATTTCTGGTTTAAAGTTATTTTTTTAAATAGGCCCTCCATCTTCAAAGTGAATTTGTAAGCCCCTTGTACATAGTCGAGTATATAAATTGTTTTATATACTAATTAGCTGAATATATTGTGAACATACTTCGCACATACACTATATAATAATAATAAAGATAATACCTTGAGACAATACCACACAAATTGACCTAGACCATGACAATCATATACACTTGCTTATACAGGACATTCATCATACAAATACCCCCAGCAGGGACTAAATCTATGGTATGTAGCCTTCCATACAAGATAACACTAGTTACAATGGAGCAATCATCTGGAGAGCAGTGTACAACTTCATCATATTAAGCCTTGATTTATCTACTACTGTGTATAGGCCTCCCCAATTTGTTTTCAACACTGAGCAAGTCTACACCGCAGAGACTGCTGTGTATAATCGTAAGCAAATTGACTAACTATACCCCGCGATATCACCCGCGTAAAATTAGATTTCATTGTTTTTTTTTATAAGACATATTCTACGTGTTAACACTAATAATATCTGTTTTAAATATCAACTTTCAACACAATCTTTTAAAATTTAATTCAAATCAGTTCAGTCGTTTTTAAGTGAAAGGTGAACAAACATCATCACAAACTTTTGGATTTATAATGTTACCTTCAGCCTCAGTGTTGATCCTGAGCTCGGCGCCGTGCTGCAGCCGCAGCGAGACGGCCGCGTCCCCGTCCAGCTGCACGGAGAGGATGCCGAGCGCGCGCAGCTGCGGGGCTCCGGCCGCCGCCAGGGCCCGCAGCCGCGCCGCCGCCGCTCGCGGCACTGACAGCGTCACGCGCACAGAGTTCCACGGCTCCACCTGCACAGGGCCCATAACATGAGCTGATCACAGCCCAGCAGCCAGAACCTCACTGCTCGAGTAACATAACATGTGTTATAATGACCTTATTGACTTTGAGCGTGTGGGGGTGCGGCTCAGCGAGCAGCGTGCGCAGGTCGTGCAGCAAGCGGCGCAGGCGCGCCGGGAAGCGGGGGTCGCGCAGGTCGCCCTCGCACGTCACCACCACGCCGCACGACCCGCCGCCCGCACACCCTAGCCCGTCGCTGTCCGCTGCCATGCTGCAAACATAACACACACATTCATTATAAATGACATCTACAATACTAACAAACAGTTAATTCATAGAGCAATAATATTATTTTTTTCTACAATGCAAAATTGTGTTTAAAAAGAGGCAGAAAGAAGAAAGTCACTCTCCTATATTCTCCATGTTCCTATTAAAACAAATCTATCACATGTTCAAGGATGAATGTACTTGCAAATGGTGAGAGGTATGAAGAGACTAATGAATGTGGATGAAGTGAAAGAGCTCTGTAAGACTAGGGTGAATTGGCACTCTCCTACCTCAACCTATCCCATAACGAACCTTGCATGATAATATGTTAGTATGTATTCATTTTCTCACAAGATTGTATCTACAATTCCTTATTACACTTGCTACATACTGCACTAGCTTCTAATCTGCAACTTTGTCACTCATAAAAGGTACAGTTTTCACATAGTTGTTGCAATCAATCTTCATACACATATACTAATTGTAACCTAGGGATGAGCCAAAGGTAAAGATCATTAGATCTTTAGGATCAGTATATAATTTGTCCTTACATGGCTTGCAATAATACCCTTATAAATTTTCACATTGGAATTTGATCTCCCATAATACCTATTTATTGAAATATGTTGCTATTATGCTTTCCCAAAAAACAGGCAAGGGTAATTAATACACTTTTCTTTAGGGTTCATACAAATCATCACTAGACATTGATTTGACTGCCTATATGGCAGCTGATGGGTAAATGGGGGTTTCTCAGAGACAAATACATATTTTCATGTTTTAAACAGCTTCCGTTTCAATGTTCTCAATCCAGAGCTTTGCATGTCAACATCCAATATTTATATTGCTGAGCCATGGGCAAGAAAAGGTAAAGCTGGCAATAGATAAATTTAAAAAATAACTAAATTTTCTTAATCAATATTTATGTTGCTGCCACAATTTATTATGCAGGAATTAAATTTGTATTTAAATCATTGTGTCTTATGTGCATAATTAAACTGTTTTCATGGATTTTTGAATAATGCTCTTTTAATTATGGAAAATTTATTGACTATTAACTCAACACTCAAATAGAAATTGACATAGGGTTCATGATAATACACTATGAAAAAAATACATGTCAATGGACTGATGAGGGACCTACTGATATATGGGATAATTATTAGACAGCCTGAAACAGTAGTCTAAGTCACATACCCTTTACATGCCATTAAGGATACACAGAATGAAAATGATATTATGCGGGACTTCCCCTACAATAATGGTAATTTCCTATACCACTAGGTGTGACCCATGGTTTCACTTGCGTAATAATTGTTTCATAACAAATTTAAGAGCTGGGCTTTTATCTGTGTCTCTGATGGAGTCCCTTCCATTTGCTCCTGTCCAGCGCAACCTCCTTGTTGTAAAATTGTTTATTTAGTCAAAAATATCTAGATAAAAACATATCCTATAGTGCTAATAATAATCTCTGTGCCAAATTTCATTCATTTGCATACAGAAGTTTTTGCATAAACCAAATTGTCCCTTCATGGTTTCGTTGTGGGAAGGTACTATAAAAATATAATTTTATTTGCTTTTTCTTAGCTTAAACATTCTGATATTAAACTTTAAAATGTCCAAATATGACAGAATGAAAAAGCCTTCACTTAACACAAGTTTTTATTTACCTACCCACAATCTGTCACTGGTCTGTCTGGGTATGCAGTAAACATAGCCATTATTAGACTTGATGCTTGACAGGTTATCACTAGACTTGACGAGAATAATTTGAATGGCATTAAAATCCATTGATTTTAACCTTAAAAGCAAGTTTGCTATGTACAAAGTAAAAGATAAAAATACATAATTGGGCAATTGACATATCAATCATACTAATCCTATTAATATATAAATTTCAATGTTTGTCCCTCATTCACGAAAAAATTATTAACAACTGTATTACTTAATTAACTCCTCAACAGAATTAAATGAAACTTGACACAGAGATCAATTATTACCTCGATTAATAGATAGCATATCTTTTACTTTTAAAAAGAAATCCCTACTACCATAATACAATTTTACACAGATGAAACCGCATGGCATAGCTACTTGCTCAATACAATATTGAAGGACCATTACATATGATTGATCTGACCTTGTATGGGAATCTGGCCCTTACATCAGGATATAGCATTATGAAACTGCTAGAGTTGGCATCACACTGTCATGAGTATCTTTAACACAACTGTCCAGAAGAAATAAACAGCAAATGAAAACTATTACCATATAGCTATAACAAGATATCCCTTTAAGCTGTGGTCATATAAAATTTGGGACAATTATATTTATTTTACTTAAAAGTTTTAATTAGTACCTCTTTGCACACAAATGGGCATATGTGAATGTTTAATGACTTTTCAGCTGTTAAATTATAATAAAAGGTTATCCTCTTTTCTAAATATTATTCTTGCTCACCACTTCATAGTCAGTTATCAGTGATGCATAAATATGTTAATATAATTGCAATATAATTTAAGTAATTACATTTGCATTCCTACCCTGAATACCAGATTTTAGAATCCTTTCATAATGTAATAATGTATCCAAAAATTAATCAAGGAACTCTCATTAAACAGTATAATTTACATTATTTATCAATCATTCATTTTGATTCATGTCTAAAACTGTATAAAATTTACATACTGAAGTAAAAATGTTTGACTATCCAAAGTGGATAATGTTAATATGTTACTTAAACAAAATGTCCCTGAATAAGTGTGGACATTTCCAAAAGTAATTTGAACCCTAATTACTAATCAGTTAAAACTACTTCATGGACACAAAAAACGATAAATAAAATACACAGATTAAATTAGGTCATGACCTTCCTAGAATGACAAATTTTGACTAACTAAAGGTTTTTTTGGCAATCTATTTGAGCTGGAGTTCGTAATATGTTGTTTTATTGACAAATATCTACTTCATAGAGTACTAGAGTATTGTGCGCACGTAAATAATCTACAGAATAGCAAGCAAGCCCCCTATCAACATGTCACGCTCGCCGCCGCTACGAAAACAAATCACGCATGTTACACAATTATACTTTTGACAATAAGTATCTGTGTATTTACTATCGCTCTTTCTGAACTCGTTTTCAGGCGTGTGGCGCGCGGGGCACGTTCTCAGCGGCCGCCCTGCCTCCTTTTACACTGTGTCCATTTTGTCGCGAGCATCACACTCTCGACATTTGGCAACATGTAAATAAACTAAAAAAAACCACTCACCTCTCATACAATGTCACATTCCGCTCAATTCCACACAAGTTCTATTCTCTTGTGTCCCAAATCATCGTTGAAAATCAAACGCAGCATTTACGTTCCGGCTCGGACGCAAGGCAATATCGGTCCTATGGCCTGTGTGTGTCTACTCCACTCCAAAAACATATGACAACACTATTGACCCGGCTCTATTGCACACGGGGCTGTGTCCTCAACTTATTTTCGCCTTTTTCACTAGCGTTTACACGTCTAGAAACGCAACAATCTCATCACGAATCGAATCCACTGATTTATGTTCCAGTGACGCAAAGCTCATATATCGTGAAGAGCAGCAGCCATTTTGAAATGTACGGGGAGTGCAGTCACAGCATGGAACATTTGCAATTTACACTCGCTCCTGATTCTTGCTTTACTCCAACCTTGAAGCTTTAGTAAAAGAACCTAATGCAGTATCCATTTTAGCACTTTAGGTCACAGAACATCACTCCATTTTCTTATTGAAACTATCCAAAACAACCTAAGCGACATCCGATAATTCCAGCTTACCCCATTTGCATGACACACATTAAATAGCAAAAAAACACTCAAAACACTTAAAAACGTACATAAAACTTGTCCCACCGAATCATAAGAAGTTAGAGGATCGTATCAATATAACAGTCCATTAGAAAAATCGCTAAAAAGATTAGTATATAATTTACAAATAGTTAATTCGGTACGAACAATAACAACGGCCGCCATTTGCAATTTTCAACTTGACATGCGCACTGACTCGCAGTAGACAAACATGCATGATATAACTTTGAAGAATCGAACTTGTTTTACTAATTTCAGTTCAACATGTTATTAAAATTCAGAATATTATTTTATTTATGGCCAAAATGTATTCAAAGTGTTATCATGTTAGGAGACTATGATAGAAACAAACATCATTCTCCAATTTCCAGTTACTGTAAAAAAATATTAACGCTTACACAAGGTTAAGTAATTTTTATTTCAAGCTCTACTGAAGGTTCTTTGTGATTGGTGGTAAAAGTAATCACCATGTTTTTGTAGTCATATTCATGATCCTCATTGGGTGCCGCCATGGCCCGTGAGGACACGAATCACTTCCTGTTGTTAAATAGCAACAGTATAAACAAGTGATATAGGTTTTGAGCATTTTTATTTTCATCGGGTCATATTCAACATTATTTACTACATAATGTAACTACTAACTACCAAATGTACTGGGCTGGGATACCAACCAAGGTATATGAGCAATAATGTCTATGGCAATGTACCATAATATGGAAATTCCCAATCTACAACCGGTTTTTTTCTCTATGGTAAATTTTCTGCGATTTTTAAAGTATAAAGTGGGTACAACCTATACACCACTGCCTACCTCTTCGGAGACCTTTGTAGGAAGGCGTGAGGATTTTTATGTACATACATACATATCATCACGCCGACTCCCAAACGGGGTAGGCAGAGAGTATAGAGCCCCAGTTCTCTCTAGAATTACATACCTCTTTCGTTCTCTCCACATTCATCCGTCTCTTAATATATGCTCGTCGGTTATGATTTTTATGTAGACGGAATAATGTTGTTATAAGTACTATTTGGTATGCAGTGGTGACAATTCCTAAAATAATGCTTTAAAGTAGTTTTTATAATAACAAATATAATTATTCATGTACAAAAAATATTTAACATGGTTCAAAACTCATTAATTACAAATATAATTATTCATGTACAAAAAATATTTAACATGGTTCAAAACTCATTAATTACAAATATAATTATTCATGTACAAAAAATATTTAACATGGTTCAAAACTCATTTATTAACAGCGAAGTCTTCGAGACTATCTTTAGGTACGGATTGGAACATTCCTTTTCTTGCCATTTCATCAGCCCAATCTTCTTTTTCAGCTTTTCTATAAAAATAAAAACCAGTTGAGAAAGTAAAACTCTGAAGCGTAGTAACGACAAAAGGGTATAACAACATTATATGAACCGGCAACATCATTTAATTATGTTAAATTATCTATTTTTCTAACGTGGGCCCGGCTAGAAACTGATAATACGGAGAAAGTATTTTAAGCCTGTATAATAAATTAAGATTGAAATAAACTGACCCAACCATATCATACCCTGGAATTAATTGAAATACCTAGATACTACGATTAATATGAGATGTTGTTTTTTCAATAAATTGCCTGACTTACGGTCCCGGTTGCCCGATTTTATAATTGATTAAACTGCGCGGATTGAATTCTATTTATTCAACGGGTCATATTAATCAAGAAAGAGAAGCTACGAAATTACATAATAAAAAAATAAACCTTTTTTTGTCAGGTTGGTAGATACACCATGATCTGTTTTGGTTAGTCCTACCTAACTAGTATGGTGTGAACTTATTATCTGTGGTCTTGTCTTGTGTCATGTCAGGTCAGTTACGTCAGTTGTGGGTTGTGAAATAAAGATTAGAATATTATGAATACTTTTAAATCTAAATACCAATAAATATACGTATTTGAGCTTGTTCCAATCACTGATGTAGGTATTAAAAACGTAAATTGCTAAGGTGAGAACAAATTCTTTAATCACATTGTAAATAGAAAATTCAAAAATGTATACTCTACTCTGGCTTTTATTTACCATTAATAAATGTATACGTTATGCTTATACGATATGTATTAAGTAAAAATACATTACGCAGAGTAGCTCACGGGATAGGCAGAGAGAGTAGAGCACCAGTTTTCTTTAGACTTGCATACTTCTTTTGCTTTGGCCACATTTATTTTTAATTGAATATTTTACTTTCGATTTAAAAATAATGCTTAATTCTGTCGAGTTTTCATTATGAAATTTGGCTTGTGTGCGACTTATTTTGGTGTGTGGGTATTTTGAAATAAAGGTGTCTTATATCTTTAATTTACTTATTATGCCAATACTCTTGTGGATCATAACATTAAGAAATTTTTTCCATGCTTTGAACTTGGATATTATTATTGTTTGTGCTTGTCTGCTTGAAGCATAGCTAATGTAGGTATTTGTAAGTCACAAACACAAACAGCAACACTAATCATGTATATTTTTTATATGAAGACCGTAATGATGTTCACATGCATTCATAAGTATATGTGGCCTTCATTAGGTGGGCAGAGAGATTAGGAAGTATTTTTATAATAATAATAATAATATATCCTCACGCCTTCCCACAAGGGTCCCCGAAGGGGTAGGCAGAGGTGTATAGGTAATACTCACACACCCACTTTCCGCCAGAGGTATATTAGGTGCCAACGTGACAGATGGCGAGTCCATCTCCGTTACTCAAGCACGACTATACATACGCCTTTGAATTTCTTCTCAGACGTATGCAGGTTTCCTCTCGATGTTTTCCTTCACCGTAAAGCTCGTGGTGTGACTAATCACTGTACTTAAGTTCAGAAAAAACTCATTGGTACAGTCGGGATTCGAACTTGCGACCTTTGCGTCGCAGGCTCGAACCACTCGGCCACCACGGCTCGCTTTTTATTATTATTATTATTTATAACAGACAGAATATAATTATTTTTATTATTATTTATAACAGACTGATGAAAGCTTAGAGACAATAGGCCCTCTCTTCTGCCCAGTCATGGTTTCAACATGATAATATGTGGTGGGCAATGCACATTGGTTACCTTGCCTGTATATATAATAACATGAATCACAGAAAATACATAAATTTATAAAATATATATGCTTTGACTTGCCCACAACTAAAACCTTAACAAATCATATATCTAAAGACTTGGCTCTGTTTATTAGTGAAACCCTGCATGAAAATCTGTGTACAATTCATCGGGAAAAGACTGACAGGCGTGGGGGACATCGGTTTTATTGAATGTAGTGATTATAATTAAATACCTCTGAACAATTCCACTCAAATTCACCTAGTCCCAAATTAAGCAAAGCTTGTGTTATGGTAACTAGACAATGATATATTTAATTATGTAGATAGATATATGCATAAATACATAGGACATCCAAGAATAAGGTACAAATACTCATGTTCATCACACAAATGTCTGCCCTCAGCGGGATTCGAACCCACAACCTCAAGTTTTGCAGTCAGAGGCTGCAACCACTAGACCAGACGGCCATTATAAAATCTCCCATTGCATTGATACAACTCACATATGAAACTGGTAGTATGTTTCCTTTTTGGGCCTATTGTTCACCATGTAGAGGCAAACCCCCCCGATCGCGCACAAGACAAATGTCTGGCCGACTATGGACATTGTCGTAGTCCAATGAAGACGGCGCATTATTGGCTTCACGCGGCACAGGGGCGGAGGTGGGGGCGGCGGGCATACCGCCGGGCAGGGCTTCGGCGTTGGGGGCGGGCATGGCTGGTAGCTCATGCTGTGGACAATTTTATCTATAATTTTTCTTTTCTGATATCTAATATATAGGCAGAACTCACACACCCACTTTTCGCCACAGATATATATTTTAGTTGCCAACTAGACAGATGGCTAATCCGTCGTCCTTACTCAAGCACGACTATACGGTCTCTGCCTACCCCTACGGGAAAGAGGCGTGATTATATATATGTATGTATGTATGTGTTAACACATATAAAATATAAAGTTATATAATAGAAACTGACTAATTAAGTGTATGTGCATTGTCGCCAGAAAAGTGAAAGAGAAGAGAGTCAGATGCGAGTATGTCTCAGAGCTCGCACAGCAGGCGGGGGGGCGAGTGGGAGGCCCGCGAGGCGCACTACACGCGCGAGCTGGACGAGGCGCGCGCCCGGGCCGCGCAGATGGAGAAGACCATGCGCTGGTGGTCAGACTGTACGGCCAACTGGCGCGACAAGTGGGCCAAGGTAATTCATTTAGAAAAATTGTCCAATAATATCATGGATACCTCAGATAGTCTCGGAATTGATATGTTGTGTTAACCTAAGCTCTTAATTTATTTCTGTGCCAAATTTCATTCGATTTAATTCAGCCGTTGTGGCGTGATTGAGCGACAAAGTTTCCCTTTTCCTCCCAAAGTTTCCCTTCTGTATGTATTACATGTAGAAAGTGTGGCCTTAGGCCGTATCTATGGTAGGGTCAATAGTAGAAAAATAATTGAATTAAATTCTTAGGTGCGCACCGAGCGCAACAAGGCGCGAGAAGACTCAAAGCAGCTGAAGACCAAATTAGACGCTTTGGCCAAGGAACTGGCCGTAGCCCAGGCAGGCAGGCAGGAGTACGAGCAACAGCTACTGGACGTGCGGCGCGACAATGAGAAGCTCCTAAGCATTGGCGAGAGCAGGATAGTCACCGCCGACTTGACCACAGACGATGGCGTGGAGTTGCGCAGGAGGAATGTCAACTACGTGTCTCCAAACGAGCCCTCAGTCAGGCAGAGGGCTTCGCTCGACTCTCACAAGTTCTCAAACGTAGACAGCGTACTAGCCAACAAATTGAGCGAACTCAGACTTCGGCTCGATGAGACTTCTAAACATCTACAAAGTGAGAAGGATCAGAAAGCTTTCCTTCTCTCCAAGGTGGAAACCTTGACGGCAGACCTTCACAGTGCCAAAATTGAGCTAACGCACAGTGACAGGACTTTAGGGTCCACCGATTCGAGCCATAGTGAGGTAGAGAGGCTACAGAACGAACTTCAGGACGAAATAGCAGCCAAACAGGTATTAGAGGAAAAGATTGCGGAATTGAAAATGGAGATTGAAAGGCTAAAATCTGAGAATACGATACAGTGGAGCAAGAGAGAGCTTCTGGAAACAGAGAATATAGCTATCTTGAGGGAGAACAAGAAGCTCTATGGTCAAGTTTGCGAGCTCAGAGAGCAGATCCATAAACTCAATAGAATATCAGACGGCAGTGCGTACGGGTTCGAACACAGTCGCCTCGATTCGAATATTCTTTACGTTAGGAAGACTAGCGTTAGTCCCAGGTCCCATGAGTCTAGCAATGGCTCATCGGAAGCTAATTTAGCACACTTTGACGCCAAAACGAATACTTCAGGTGAAGATGATGAATTGGCAATAGTCGAGAGAAACGATTGTTGAAACTTACGTTAGTGTTTCCGGGATTGTTTTAAATGTCAGTTTTGAGTGTGAAATAACTGTGACTTTTGGTTGTCATTACTGACACGAACAGATTTGAACAGATGTTCGAAAAAGTTTCGATAGGAAACTTATAAAGGTATAACGTAAAAAGCTTATTTGATGTTAGATTGACAAAGCAATAAGGTTCAAAATACCATGACAGTGTAGGAATTTTTTGATGCATTTCAATCATTCCATTGGTACTAATGTGTGACATAATACGTAACAAGAGCAATTTTATAATAATACTATTATTTAATAATTATATAGAACTGAATTAATTGGTGAATATTAAGATTGATTACTCCAACTAGATACCGAAGAATTAAAACATCTTGAATGAAGAGAATAATGAAAGTGGATGAAGCGAAAGAAGTATGTAAGGATCGTAGCAAGTGGAAAGAAGTGGTCTCTGCCTACCCCTACGGGAAAGAGGCGTGATTATATGTATGTATGTAATGTGGCAACTTTTTTTTTTTTTTTATACCACTTGGGTGGCAAACAAGCATGCGGTCCACCTGATGGTAAGCGGTTACCGCCGCCTATGGACGCTTGCAACACCAGGGGTATCACTCAATATACTACATAACATAATACTTTAGTCTACATAATGTCTTGCTAGTGTGAAAAAAAATGTTGGAAAACCATTTAAGGTCAACATGGAGTTCAAGGAAGGCATTATAAAAACATTCCAAGGTCGGAAATGCGAATTCTTGCAAGTGACGATAACCGCTTACGGGCGGGCCTGTACGTACATTTTCGGCGTAATCATTGCTACCATGTTTTATGATGGTATCTAGTTTGAGCAATTCGACAACCTAAGTTACTCTTACTGTGGACTAACATGGGCACATCTATATACGTTTTAATGAATTGTAAGTATCGATTGACATTGATTGAACGCCATATTGCCGATCAATTTTCCAAAAGCGTCAGACTTAGAAAATATTTGGGGTTTCTAAGTTTTGGCTATGCTGCCTACTATCGTGTTCTATTGCATATAAGCTGTGGGTGTGTGGGTAATATCTTCACACCCCTGCCTACCCTTTCGGGGACCCTTGTCAGAAGCATCGATAGATAATGTGATTCGTTGAACGTTTTAACTGATGCGACGATTAACGTATATAATGCCTATTAATACTTCCTGTGGTGTGACCAGAGTCAACAATGCAGTTTCGAATAACTTCGATTCGAAAAGAGGTCGATAAGTCACCCTTTCAGGATCTTTATGGGAATGTGTAAATCTAAGATCTAATAGATAGATAGATCTAGAATTTGTAACTATTCGTGGGCTCATTAAACGATAGTAGATCTAGCGTTAAGCGATATACGGTCTAAATTATTTTTATTGACGTGTTCTCCTAGCTGTCGAGCGAGCCTAGATTTACGAATAACATTCGTTTACTAGACTTTATAGTCAAACCCCGGTGGCTGGCGGAGTTAGGTGCCATAAATTGGTAAAAAGATAGGTTTATAGGTTAGCATAGACAAGCCCCGTGAGGATATTGATTGACAGATCGGCCTGGCTCGGCATATACTGACTAATCCCCAAGTGAATATACAAAATAGAGTATTTTCGATATTTGTGGTTATCTGTGCATTCCCCAATCTGAGGGGCCCACACAATAGAGTTCAAATGAGTGTTGTAATCATAAATAATACATATATATTATATAATTTATTGTGTATGTAATTACTATGAATAATAAAGATATTATGTGGCGAAATGTTTATTTATTTTTCTACAAACAATGGCAGGGATATGTGCAGTTTGAATGCTGGCACCACCAAGGCCTATAAAATACCAAAGTTTTGAAGTAGCTCATATGTGGGGTAAACATGAAATCCTCTATAAATATTATAAGGAGAAAAGATTTGTATGTAAGTATGTTTGTAACGAATTGGCTCAAAAAGTACTGGACCGATTTAAAGCTACATTCACCCTGAGTAACATAGGCTATACTTTCATTTATAAAAAAAAATGTCTACCCGTGCGAGGCCGGAACGGACCGCTAGTCCTCTATAAAGATAATAAATTCTGATAATGATTTGCGTTTTCTACTAACAATTGGTAAAAGTAAAATGCATGATTTGTATTTGCAATGATAAGAGTTAATATTCGAGTCATCAAACTTTTTGGTCAGTACAATAAAGCTATCAAATAAAAATAATTATTTATTTATTATATCAGTTTTCCTTAACACATATTAATGACAATCTTATGCTATGGGGTATAAATAGTGCCATCCACGAAGACGCGCCCCACTATTCTTCCCCATAGTTTATAGTATAAGGAATGTGCAGTTCCACTAAAGTTTGAGTATTATCGGTACACACTGATTACCTATGAGTGCACACACACACAATTGTGGGGCACGTCTTCGTGGGTGGCATTATCTAAAGTATAGTAGTATAGTGTATCACAGATTTTGTTAAATAATAGCGAAGCAGATAATAAGTTATAGTTACTACGGAAATTAAGATTCAGGGGAGACCTTAATCCATAGACATTTTACTAAAGTTGTCACAGTGTGAATTATACGATCTAGTGATGGATTTCCACCGTTTAGCGCCATCTCTTGACACAACTTAAAAATGCATTCACTGTGTTTCGTTAAAATTAGCTATTGGCAATATACCCATTCGTTTAAATTTCGACTTTAAAGCGGATTTCTTTTGTTCGCGCTTCGTCATCTGCGCCACCTTCGGCACTTTGAATACTGCACTATCACTTTCAACCTTATCAACTTCTTTATCTTCAAGGTTGGATGGTTCACCATCTGCTTGCACATTGGGGTCATTTTCCGTTGCATCATTGCGGTCATCGCTGCCTGCATTAGTCTTGGACTGGTCAATGATTTCTATCTCATATTGCTTTCCGTCTGTTTCTGTATTCACGACAACCGGCAAAGAGTTAATTTTTCCATTTATATTATCCATGGAGTTTTTGAAAAATTCTTCAACATTAAGGTCCGCATTGTCTTCATTTGTTCCATTCCGTTCTGGCTCAGAGTTGATCTGGTCTTGGACAGTGTTCTTTTTCTTAATTTTCTTGGGTTTTCGATGAGGTGCCTTCCGTTTCCTCGGGGAGCTGGTCGCTAAGGCCTTCATTGGGCTGCCACGTTTCACTTTCCCCGGTCTGGATTTGATGTCTGTTTTTTTTATGGGACTCTTCTCCACAGACACTACTACTTCTTTTGATTTCCTGTGGGTTAATAATTAATATATAAGATTTATCATATATCCTCACGCCTTCCCACAAGAGTCCCCGAAATGGTAGGCAGAGGTGTATTGGTAATACCCATACACCCACTTTCCACTAGAGATATATTTTAGGTGCCAACGTGGCAGATGGCGAGTCCGTCGCCGTACATACGCCTTTGATTTGCTTCTCAGACGTATGCAGGTTTCCTCGCGACGTTTTCCTTCACCGTAAAGCTCGTGGTGTGACTAACCATTGTACTTAAGCTGAGAAAAACTCATTGGTAGAGTCGGGATTTAAACTTGCGACCTTTGTGTCGCAGGCAACTACTCGAATCACACGGCCATCACGGCTATTTATACATATTTTCTTTAGTTTATTTATTCATTTCATGCATCGTGTCTATCACTTATTTGATCTATTCCAGTTTCTGGAGCACCCTGTATAGTATGGTAGAATATACGTTAACTTGGTAATAGATATATTACCTCTCTTGCAGCCCTGTCAGATGTTTCATTGGGTTGACAATATTTTTCATTGCGCGCTCCTTGATGGTCTGCGCGCATATTTCCTCTTCGATTTTAGGATCTGAAAAAAAAATTATTTTGTCATCCATCGCTTATCATATACATATTTATTTATTTTTATTAAGTATATGAGCCGTGGTGGCCGAGTGGTCCGAGCAGTTGCCTGGGACGCAAAGGTCGCAAGTTCGAATCCCGACTGTACCAATGAGTTTTTCGGAAGGTAAGTACAGTGATTAGTCACACCACGAGCTTTACGGTGAAGGAAAACATCGAGAGGAAACCTGCATACGTCTGAGAAGAAATTCAAAGGCGTATGTACAGTCGTGCTTGAGTAACGGTGATGGACTCGCCATCTGTCACGTTGGCACCTAATATACCTCTGGCGGAAAGTGGGTGTGTGAGTATTACCTATACACCTCTGCCTACCCCTTCAGGGGACCCTTGTGGAAAGGCGTGAGGATTTTATTAAGTAATAGAGAAACATAATAATAGTTACAAATAAATGTGCGATAACGCCTGCAGTAGTATACAATTGTGACAGACATTAACAATCATCTCTAGAAAGAGGTGTTACGGAGATCCTAGTGAGTTTGTTTGTGTGTGTGTGTGTGTTTGTGTGTGTGTGTGTGTGTGTGTGTGTGTGTTTGTGTGTGTGTGTGTGTGTGTGTGTGTGTTTAGGTGGAGATTTTCTGCGTAGTGTCTGTCGTAATACCTATACAGTCTGGTCTTTCATCAAATATTCCGCATAGCAGCCTCCGCAGTGACGAGTCCAGATCCGTGGCTAAGTCTTCTTTTACATATTTGAGGCTGCGGTCGACGTCTTTAGAGCCTACAAATAACATTATAATAATAATAATAAGCCTTTATTGCTGTTAAAATTTACAATACTTATATCTAAATATAATGTTTATTTTTAATGTTAGAATTTTATTATATATTTTAAGTATCGACGTCCGGTATGTTTAGGAAACATACATACAGAGACAAGCTGTTTCCTAAACAAATAACATTAGATATTTTTAATTTTGTAATCCGTCCTGGCAACTGGTATTTAAGTTACTGGCCACCCTGATGGTCTATATGTATGTATTTTTTTTTATAATTGACATCTAAGAAAATCTGAGAGGCAGAGGAAGACCACGTTCCAACTACCTGGATCAAATCGATCGGACGCTCAAGGACGGGAACGACAAGAGTACTCGAAACCGACAAGCATGTACGAAGAGACTGATGAATGTGGACGAAGCGAAGGAGTTATATATATATATATATATAATTTAAGAGAGGTAGGGCATATTGAGTTTCCCGTTCGAATTTGGAGCTGCCCGACTGGGGCAGGACGTCCACCTTATAGAAGTCCGTAGACAAATAACACAATTTATTGTGTTGTGTTCCTACGCGGTGTATAAGGTTTCCAGTAATGAGCTCCTTGGGGAGGGGGGAGGATTCTTACATTGTGTTGGAAGCAGAGGGATTAAACCCATTATGCTGCCGACACACTATAACTCTCCGAACACAGAGTGGCAACGCGCAAGTGATACTTCGGTATCGTGAGCGTAAATAGGCTACGGTAACGGTAAAACGGTTTCCCATTCCCAGGTGGGCCGTATGCTTGTTTGCCACTCTTGTTGTATAAAAAAAAAAGCCTAGAGAGAACTGGCGCTCTATTCGGCAATCTATATTATTGCCATGAGCAAGACAATCAATTACTTACCACATAAATCAACTTTGGCTTGGCTATATGATTTGCTGAGTGAGTTGAGTTCCTTCAGAATGCCCAGTTCTTCATCCTGTCTGAAGAATACGCCTCTTTGTAGGGATCCCATCTTTTCAAGTACTTCTTCACCTGTAGCACAGAGTACTATTATTATTATTAATTCACTTATTTCAGGCAACACAATAACAGTACAGGTACAAATATAGGGCCAATAAATACCTTAAAGACTAACATACATAATTCCTACTAAATAAATTCGCGCATCCCTATAACGCCGGTACACAACTCCTGCAGGCCAGAAATCGGATTGGAAGAACATGTCACGATACTTAGCACTATAGAGTATATTACGACTTGCAAGGCCTCAATACTGTAAAGGTTGGGATTGCAGAATTACGGACAAAGTTATAAATATATATCCTCACGCCTACCCAGAAGGGTCTCCGAACGGGTAGGCAGAGGTGTATAGGTAGTACCCAAACACCCACCTTTCGCCAGAGATATATTTCAGGTGCCAACGTGACAGATGGCGAGTCCGTCGGCGTTACTTAAGCAAGACTATAAATACGCCTTTGCAAACGTATGCAGGTTTCCTGGACAAAGTTCCTCGTTCAAAACGGACATATTCATATATTGACGCCTTCTGACGAGGATTCCCCACAGACACCTCTACTTACCTCTAAGTATAGGTGTAAACCCACTCCTCGCAGAAGTATATAAGGGGGCAACACGACAGATAGCGAGTTGAATTTCCTCTCAAAAGTATGCAGGTTTCCTCGCGATGTTTTCCTTCACCGTAAAGCTCGTGGTGTGACTAATGACTGTACTTAAGTTAAGAAAAACTCATAGGTACATAATGCCGCATTAAAGCAGCGCGGGTCATGCAGCTGATTTTATATTGTGTCTCTTGGATTGCTTTAAGCTATCATGTTAATGGTATTACATACAATTAACAACACAATTACAGATCGCGCGGCGAGAGTTTGGCTTTGACCTTCGGGTGGAGGGGATTACTGCGCATGGGTACTGTCACGCACACAATACTTTTCCTTTTTTATGTACCAGGTTGGATATTTTCCGTGCTTGCCTTTTTAAAACAATGTTTTTTTACGCATTTTCAAATCACTTTTTAATATTTAACAAAAAAAAAACTTAACTGACAAACAAACTCAACAAATAATAACAATCGACAACAATAAACAATTAACGAAAATAGCAATTCACTTGTGAACGTGATTGTACAACAGGAGTGCGCGGTACGTCGTATCGGTGCGAGAGGCAAGGAACGACTGGAGCGCCAATCAGAGCACCGCGTGCGCCTACACACCCGCCCCGCACCCCGCTAATTGCCCGTTGATACCCAATTTCTGATTTCTGCGCAATAACGGTCAAAGCCAAACTTTTATCGCGCGAGCTGTACAAAAAAAAAAACTAAAATTCAATTCAATGTAAATCAATGAAAAAAAAAAAAGATATACTTTTTTCAGCCAAAAAGCGTCGGTGCGAGGGACCCGTAGCATTTGCTACTCTTGCTATGTAACCAATTAACCACAGTTGGTACAATCGGGATTTGAAATTACAGACTTAGGCGGACGTTTCTAGACCAAATTAGGGACGTCTTGACAAAAGGCCAGGTCAAGAGTACCCTAAGTGGACGAAGCGAAACAAGTGTGTAAGGATCGTAGCACGTAGAAAGAAGTGGTCTCTACCTACCCCTACGGGAAAGAGGCGTGATTATATGTATGTATGTATGTATGTAAACTTGGCAGGCTACAGTTCGGACCACTCTGCGACCACTGGTCAAACATGACCAAACATGACATTACCTTCCAAATATTTCCTGATGGGTACCTCCATGCCCCGCTCCCTCTGCGCGGCGTGGAAGTGGCACGGCCCCCGCACCAGCACACTGCCCAGTATGTATAGCACGTCGCACCTGCGATGGCGGCGCGCGGTGTCCGCCAGCCGGTGCACGGCCTCCACGTCGCCGGGCACCAGCCGCAGCGCAGCGAACTTGGCGTACGGCTGCAGGTTCAGGAGCGCGTACGTCAGGAACAGCCCCGCTACCGATTCCTGTACACACATTTGTACAGTCTACATAACATTGCTGTCTGCTGGTGCTGTAGGTGTCAACAAGTTGTACTACTATATAAATTGGATGTCTCGGAAAAAAATATTTGTATTTGCATTTTTCGAGACTTATATAGATAGACGTGAATAAGAAATTCTTCTTCTTCTTCTTCTTCTCAGCATATATGCGTCCACTGATGGACATATGCCTCTTGCATGGATTTCCAAGCTGATCTTGATGCGGCGATCCTACTCCAGGTCGGCCCTGCCGTCTTTTTAATGTCGTCCGACCATGTTTGCGGTCATCCAACGCTTCTGCCACCCGTTCGCGGCCTCCAGTGAAGCGCTCGCTGACTCCATCTGTCATCGTCTCTGCGACATATATGACCAGCCCATTGCCACCTCAATTGCGCAACTCTTTTTCCGATGTCGGTTACTTTCGTGCGTTGGCGAATGTCTTCGTTTCGTATTCTATCTCGCATCGAAAATCTTCTCGCAAAAGAAATCGCAGTGAAATATTATCGTTGATCCCTAGTGGAACTAGTACTCTATTACCTGAACTCCATATATGTATAAGTGTTGTAGTAGTGGTTATATACTAGTGGTATAAATAACTGTTGGTGATCCAAATAAATAAATAATTAAGTGGTATGTATAAGTTACCTCAAAGTTATCAGGCTCCCTGACCATGTAGTGTTTAGCTATGTGTAGCACCTCCTCACTCAGCTCTGCTAGCTCGGCTCCAGATGCACGCCCACTATTATAGCAAGAATTAATTGCATCGGAAAGAATTGCATCACAAAATGCAAGGAAATGCATTCTTTCATATCTTCTTCACACAAGGAGTCGGCAGAGGTACTGTTACACCTACACCTAATAAGCCAGATACCAATCTCAAACCAATTCCCAACTATACCAAAGAGTTTATGTGAACTAAGTACAGTGATTAGTCACACCACAAGTTTTATGGTGAAGGAAAACATTGAGGAAACCTGCACATGTTTAAGAACAAATTCAAAAACAAGGTAGATGCTTGAGTTATAGCAATAGACTCACCATTTGTCAATTTGACACCTAAAATATATCTCCGGTGTTTTTGCCGCCATATGCTGTGGGTGTATGGGTAGTACTACACACCTCTGCCTATCCCTTCAAGGACCCTTGTGGGAAGGCATGAAGATATATATACTTCTGTACAAATGCAGTCCATGGACACCACCGGGACTACTTTCAGATGATAATAATAATAATAATAAATACCTGACACAATTCCACACAAATTGACCTAGTCCCAAATTAAGCAAAGCTTGTGTTATGGTAACTAGACAAGGATGTATTTACTTATATAGATAGATATATACATAGGACATCTAAGACTAAGGTACAAATACTCGTATTCATCACACAAATATCTGCCCTCAGCGGGATTCGATCCCGCGAGCTCAAGTTTCACAGTCAGGAGCTCTAAAAAAATAAAAATAAGAACTAGACCAGACGGTCGTCATGGTCGATGGTACGTCACATACATTTATACACAGAAATTGCATAAATGGATGTAAATAAAAATGTGCTATTGTATTACCCTACCCAATGTATTATAAGCTCTGAGTTTTGGGATTTTTTTACTTACTTTATTTGTATCAACACATACAGGGAAACATTTATTTATTAAAAACTTGTTTCCTATCGCTGGAATACACACTGCTTAGTGTCTTTGGACATTTCTTGTAGCATGTTTAGACACAGCTGGTGGATGATTTTATTTTATGTGAATATTATTTTATGTGAATATTATTTTATGTGAATATTATTTTATGTGAATATTATTTTATGTGAATATAGTGAAATAGATACAACTTACTGGAAAATATTAACAAAATTCATATCCTTCCAAACGCCACAGAACTTTTCGTAGTTGAGAGAGGCAAATTGGGAACATCGCTGTATTAGTTTGTCGCAGTCGTTCACAAAGCCTTCAGCTACGTACACACGTCCTGCACAAAACATATTCAGTTTAAATGAAATCAAACAATATTTTTTTAAATACCTACATATTTAGTTGATGAGTAATTTGAGGAATTAGAAAGGTGGAAGATATTCAAAGAGATAAATATCTTAGATTATAAATTGCTTACAGTAATAATATAAAATTATGCCTGATTATGATACCAGGTTCAGGAATTAAGATGAAAATCATGCTATTTTACTTACGCGCCATGGCTCACGTTCGAAACAAGCTGTATTCGAAGATATCAATGGAGAATGGTTCTAGGGTGATTTAATGACAATTATTTTTTATTAATAATTGGCATTAAATCTTATAACAGTCCGAGTAATCAATTAATTTAAACAAATTCATGTTTGAAAAAAAATTGCCTATACTGAACTGTTCTTATCTTTTGACATGTCAAACCAAATGTAGTGACAGATAGTTAATTTATGTTGTAATGGTGACGAGCTTGATCTTTGTATTCAGTTTAGTTTACTTAAGCCTATTTATTGGATCGTAGGTACATAGTAATCTTTTAACAAGATGGTGGAAGAAGGATAAAATAAAAGATTTTTTACTGCTTGAAAACAAACTCTATATTTGCCGAAACTAGCTGTTAGCAAATCGATGCTTAAAAGCTGCTAACAATTACTGGATCTGAAAATCATCGTTATGATTTTTGGTTAGTGGCAATAACTTGAGGAGAGGAAGGACCTGAGGGAAGGACATAGCAACCCTATTGGATCGGAACCTCGAACCTCTTACTAACAGTAGATCACATGACAGCTAATTATCACTACTTTTACTTTTTTATTCCATTTTGTTCTTGAACAGTATTGGAAGAATTTTCTTGAGCTTCCCAGAATATCGATGACCTTTAGTTCGAGACCACGCTTTATAGGAACCGTTGATATATATTAAGATATCCTTACGCCTTCCGATAAGGGTAGGCACCGTTGATTTTATGATAAATTTCTTCCTCGGTATTAATAAAATTGATGAGACAGTTGTTGGTCTGTTTCGTATTCTGAAACCTAGATGGCAGCATAAGCAGGATAAAATAAAATATTAAGTTCGCATGTTAAACAGTTTATTTAACTACTTAAGTAAATCTAACCCATTGTACATAAACAGCTTTAAACGCAGGTAACGTGAATGAAACGCCCTTTTAAATATGCTTACAATTATTTAATATTGATTTTCTTGGTAATGTTCGAAACTAACGCATCGTGTTAAATTTAATATTTTTGCCGGATAGCAACACTGGTGAAGCTTTGCGCGGCAGATGCGAGGTTGCAAATATAAATCGACTACTAAACTAAAATAGGTATTGCGTTTAGATTTGCTCCTTAGGCGTCAGTTTGTACCAGTGTCCGCACTCGCAGCGGCGGGGTTGATCCTGGAAACAGAACATAGGATTCACCATATTACTTATATGTATATCTGAGAAAGAAATAAAAAAAAAATGTCCTGAATAAGTTTTTGTAAACAAGTTCATGTATTGTGTAACAAGGAAAGGGCAGGAAGACCGAGATTTACATTTATGAGTTAAGTCAAGGAAAAACTGTCTGTCATGATGAATCAAAGGGATTCCACTAGAGGCAAATGGCATGAGCCTAGTCCAGCTTGTAAATTTATGATGAAGTTCATAGATGTCAAAAGACGAAGATGAAGAGAGCTAAAAACTCTGGGGTACAATGCAACAATTCTCATAAGTCTCAGTACAATGCAATAATTGCATAATAAGTTGTTAAATCTCGTGAGCAAATGTGCTCAACTTCACTCATCTGACCTGGAGTGAATTAGTATGATATGCATTAATACTAGAACAGTGATTACTTATTATAAAAAAATATAAGACCTTAGCAAATTATAAAAAAAAAAGTACCTTGTGCAGCCAGAGCCAGGTGACGGAAGTGGCATGCTCTTCACCTGAAAATAAGTTAAGTCACTATTAATTACTAAACAATGCTCTAGATGTTGTTATTATAAACTATACAAAAGATTTTTTTGACAATTCCCCTAGAATTACCCTAATTCCACTCTATAATAAGTTTATACTATGAACATAATGTATTAATAAAAATTTACAATGCATGATTTATCAATTAATTCAAGGATGCTGATGAATCAAGAAAATTTACAGAAAACACAAAAATTCCAAGGCTTGTGCTGAAGTCTCTTCATGAAACATTAACAAATAACGCAAATGAACCCAAGGGTAAATATACTTATGTACAAAGGAATTCAAAGACTATGGACTGGAATTTCAAGATTTTAACACAAATATCCGCCCCGAGATACAATCGAACCTGAATACATACCAGTCATTTTAACGCTATTACTATGTTTTAGCTCTAAATGGAATGCAATAAGTCGTGAGTATCAAGGACAATAACATGTCCTATCCTTATTCGATGGATTCGCCATCTGTCAGGTTGGCACTTGAAATGTATCTCAGGCGGAAAGTGGGCGTGTGGTACTATTCTTAAAAGGTAAAGACTAATGAAAATAGCCCTTGGTACCTGTTACCACCTTAACAGCTATTATTGTTTATCAAATAGTGCAAAGTTAGAGCATATATAGTCTATGGGTATATGTCACTAATCATGATTAATTGAGCAGCCAAAAAGTCTTCCTTTGATAAGAAGGTGGTAAAACAATCTAATCATTTATTTTGGCATTTATACAGTCAGATTACATGAATATTGAGTGAACCAGTATACAAAGCAAACTGTATTTAGAACAATTAAATGTAAAGTAGAGAGAGACAGAGATAAGAAGAGACGGGAGAGAGAAAATTAGAGAAAGAGTCAAACTAATGGCAATACCTTGGGATAGTTCCCCACAGTTGTAGTATTTGAATTAGACAAGCATATCACTAAACATGGGACATCCAAGAATATAAACCTATTTAGTGCCCATGTTCAAAATGCAAACTAAATATAAAAAAATACAACTCAAGTTATGCAGCTACAATTCTTAATCACTATAACAAACAGTCATCAGGATAATATCCATCATTACCTCTATAAAACCTATACATAAGTTATGACCATCAGCTTATATAAAGTATGTATAATAAGTGGCGTTACTCACTGCCTTCCCTCATGAAGATCTCCGCATGACGATGTAAAATTTAAAATGTAAAATATATGTAAAATCCAAGTTCACACATAAGTACATACACAAATGTAGAGTACACAAGTATTTATATTTAGCTCACACATTTCTTCCTGTTAACAAGGATAGTGTGTGAATTGTAGTAAATATGTCATATGAGACCTTTGTGAATACTCTATGTGTATCTTACATGCTCGTCGGTTTCGAGAGCTTGAGGTTCCCATCCTTGAGCATCTGATCGAATCGATCCAGGCAGATGGATCAAATCGATCTGAGGTTATATATTAATTTGTTTTTGTAAGGTTCAACAGGTTATTCAACGAACTATACATTTAAATTCTGAAAAAATAAAGACTTAATTGACTAATGTCAAGTCCTCAAGCCCCCATAGACAAGATCCCTCTCTGGTCAAACTCACATGCCATATATACATTTACACAATGCCATATCATTTAGACGCAACTAATATCATTGCCTTACAATGCATAGCCTGAGTATGAATAGAAAGGAATTTGTTCTAGGAGCAAACTTCCATTGATGAGAATTATCAGTACACACTGATTACCTATACACCTCTGCCTATGCCTTTGGGGACCCTTGTGGAAAGGTGTGAGGATATAATATTTATATTTATTACCTATGAGTGCACATGCACACTACAATTGGCTACTAAGTGGCTTGGACTGCCTCGTCTAGAAATTGGTGGGGCATGTCTTTGTAGATAACACTACCCAAATGCAAACTATGTGCTATGTAAGGTACACAGGACACACTTAAATTAATTACTGTAACCACTATTTACACTATTTACGGAATAAAAAAAAAATAAAAAAATTACTATTTACGAATAGCTTGAATGCAGTCGAGATGCGATCTCTTCGAAAAATGTGCGGCGTAACGATATTAGATCGAATCCGCAATGAAGAGATTCGCAAATCAACTGGCGTGAATGAGGGCGTGATTGTAAAGATGAAGAAAGGTATGTTACGTTGGTTTGGACACAGAAAGGATGAGTGAAGAAAGATTGACGAAACAGATATACAAAGCAAAAGTGTGTGCAAGAAGAGGCAGAGGAAGGCCACGTTCAAACTACCTGGATCAAATAGATCGGACTCTCAAGGACGGGAACGTTAAGAGTACTCGAAACCGACGAGCATGTATGAAGAGACTGATGAATGTGGACGAAGCGAAAGAGGTATGTAAGTCTAGAGAGAACTGGCGCTCTATACTCTCTGCCTACCCCGTTGGGGACTTGGCGTGATGATATGTATGTATGTATGTATTTACGAAAAATCTATCAGGAGAAGAAAACCAACTCCCAGGATTTGTTCAAAATTGGTTCTCTTAGTACTAACAGATTATGAGTTTTGTATTGTACACGGTTAAGGCAAATACTCTTACATATGCATCCAACGATACGCGCGTCGAAGCACGAGGGCACAAGTGTGGGGTTCTCGCGGGTTCCCGCAGCTTTATTCACCACCTTTAGGTTAAAGGGGTCATCGTTACCAGCCTGTAAGGCCAGCAATTCCTTCCTCTCCATACCGGTGGCATGTTCCAAGGGATCGGGCATCACTGTGAACATGTTATAAATTTAACAAAAAAAAACTTCACATTCAAAATCTATTTAAATTTGAATGTCTCCCAAAAACTAAGAATGGTACAACCAATCTTGAAACTTTTTTGTGTGAATATATTTGCTCTAGTCCCTGGACAGTTTAGTTTTACAATTAGGCTTGATAGATAATGCTGTGATCTTGTTTGATTTTTATCTTTTAAGCCAAAAGAAGCTGGGCAGAACAGCTACTTTGTTTATTAATAAAAAATATCTGTTAAGAAAAAAATATACTCCAAGAAAGAAGAAGAATGGATATGTCAAAAGCAACTTAAACTAGTGAGAATGAATGAACTAAAGATCTATATAAGTTTAAAGAAAGCTGGTGCTCTGTTACTCTCTCTAATGGCACAATGTTTTGTCTAAAGATAATGTACATACAAGGAGTTTTTTAGTAGAATACTTGATGATCTTAAAAGGACCTTAATACTTATACATTCCTTTAACAAATCAAATAATTTCTTGTCATATGACAACTTTGTGATGACAAACAATGATCAGCTGTATATGCTGACAATATTTGAAGAATGTTAGAAAAATACACTTATAGTAAATCCTTAGTATGCAAAGCTGGTATGCAAGTATGGATGGATTTATCATCGACAATGGAACATTAATTTAAGATAAGATAACCTATAAATTAAAAGTACTATTGCAAAGAATATTATGAGTATATAACAGAGACAATATTCGACCGATATAAGTAATTAATACAAATTTGGCCGGTAAGTATTTTATAAAACTACGCAAACAAAAATAATCAATAAAACGTGATTATGGTTGGGAAGTTTTTCTTTTTAACTATTCCAGAAATGTTTGCTTTGATACAAATTTGTGCTACTATAAACATAAAGTTAAAAAAGGAAATGTTAAATTCACATTGACTAGTGAAAATGTAGAAAATCGATGTGGATTTAGCCTTTTTGACATTACGTAACGAAAACTTCCAAGAGATATGGAGGTGTTCAATGCATATTTCTTACTTTTGTCGGCATATCCCCGCCTGATGGTGGGTAATACAACACTTCTAAATGCATTTGCTCTAACAATTTGTCTGCACAGGGAAGCCATTATGTTTCTTTCCTCACTAGACCGCTTCTCACGATAGCAAGTGGAAAGTTAATTTTTTCATGGACATATTAAAATAGTGAGGGGACAGAGAACATTGTCTATCGAAGCTACTTTATAGTCGAGTAAAATTACTGAAATGTAATGAAGGCAAATTTAAGAACTCGTTTATGAGAGAATATAACATTGGGGGATTATATAAATTTAGAAGTACTCAAATACAAAAGGAAAACAAATTCCTACGTTATAAGGGGAGCCGTACATATTATAATATACCTACTGACAAAAAAAATACGATGAAAGCCACAGAATAAGTCGAAGCTGTAGTATTTTATTTTAGTTTCTATACAAGACAATAAGAGATACGCTATTGGAAAGAGATATTACTACAGGTATCGGCTATTTATGATTTATTACTTTTCAAGAATCCCAACGCACGGTTCGTACATAATGTATTATTATATTATGTATTAGCTACCTGCCCTGGCTTCGCTCGGGTTCATACATGATTTTTTGTAACTCAAATGGGATAAAGTAGCGTTTTCTATGCAAGCTCCTAGACATTTTGTCCATAGCAGACATTTTCAATAAAAAGCAATATTTACAAAATATCTAAACTAATTATACACTTAAACCTTTCTCACGAATTATTTGTGAGAACCGCATGAAAATCAGTTCAGTAGTATAGGTGTTTATCTCGAACAGACGGACAGACAGACGCGGTACTTTGTTTTATACTATGTACTAAATGTGTATATTATATCCACCCACTCTCACTAATTAATAAACACTACCATAAGTTTACTCGTTAATCATTAAAATTGTATGTGAGAGTGATAATAATGTTCTTAGATTAAATACGATGGGATTACTAGAGTATCTTAATTAAGTAAATAAAAACAAGTGAATATACTCACAATTTATAAATTTTATACCACGTCTATTTCGCATTAAATATTACATAGTAATAATATACGCATGCATATATTTAGGAACCATAGTGAAAGATGACGAGTGCTACTAAATATATATTTTTTGGAAATATTATATGTATTTCCGAAAAATCATAACTGAGTAATGCAAGTCGTAGTTACGTATAACCAGGCTAGTTCAAGTTGTACCGCATTCCGAAAATTACCAAACGATGGCTCTAGACAAAAACCTTTTAGTGTTAGCACTCGTGCTATCCGATATCTATATAATATATGGCAATTACATATTAATATATCCCCACGCCTTCCCACAAGGATCCCGAAGGTGCAGACAGAATTCTATAGAACCTACACCAATGATGTATATATAAACCTCATTGACCTACACACCCACTGTCCGCCTGATATAAATTAATATCAACACATTAATTAAAATTTTCTTTAATTTTAAATATTTTACTGTATATATATAATTCCATATTTTAGGGAGTTTTTAATGCCACGTACATGACGGTAATTTGAAACCTGAAATAGATTAAGTGTTTAAATGTAAATATCATAGTAGAAAAATGCTTATATAGGTTCAGCGAGAAGTGATTAATAAGTGAATGTCAGCTTAGAATTTAAATGAATTTTCATAAAAATTATGAATTTTGGATAAATACCATTGTCATTATAAAAAGAAAAATGTTGATGACTTTCTTATAACATCAATCTTCCTTTTATTTCGGCAACGCGTGAGCGATACGTAGGCGCTTAACATTTTAACATCAAGTGGACCGAACGCTCGTTATCCACCTTAGTGGTAAGAAAAACAAATTATCTAATAGGAAAAGTAATTATTCACTTACAACATAATTTGTTAGAAGTACATAGTGATAAAATGAATGGAATTTTTCGTCGGATCTTGTTTATTTTGTCCGCACACAAGATCAGCGACGAAATCATTCTTCTTTGAGATCAGTTTCTTGTTCGACCAGTTCTTTGTATAAAGCATCCCTTGAATGAATTTAAACGAACATCTATTTCTCCTTCCTCCAACTAAAATAAGAAAAAAAAATACATATTGCTTAATACGTAATCATGAGGGTCTGAAGTATAATGTGTATTTAACACATTAGCAATTGTAACGGAGGTCAATATATTTTGGATTTTACTTGTCTATGCCTAGAAAAGGCTCGAGAGCAATGTTCATGGAATAGTTATGAAGTATAATTTACCGGATCTACTAGGTACAATTCCCTATAACATGAGGGTGAAACGCATTCCCTTACACAACGTGTCCTCAACAATCCAGCCATGTGATTACATGTGCTGCTCTGCTCGCATGCTGTTTCATACTCCCTGAACGTCATTTCCTGAAAACAACACCTAAGCATTAAATTTTGTTTTGTTCTTCTGACCTTATTTTAAGTAGTAGTTACTCCTTAAAATAATGTGCTAATTTAATAGTTAAATTCTATTAAATTAGCACATTACATTATTAGCACACTCACGTTTTTTGGAGAATCTTTATATGGGTATTCTTTGAATGTGAACGTAACGGGAGTCTGATCGCCTTTACAGATTGAATATAGCCCCAAAATAACGTACCATCCAGAAAGTACTGATACCCGAAACATTTTTGATACTGTTAAGGCACCTGTTATTAACTGAGCCGACGAAGAAGTGAAAATCAATAATTTTGTTCACAGAGTAAAACTATAATATCGTGCAATATTGTAGTGGATATTTTCTATTTTGAACGGTCATTTTAGCAAAACCTTATGACTGTCGAGGTGGGTAAGTATTGCTTTTACACACTCCTGTGGTATTTACAAAAAAAATGTGTTAAGTAGATTTACTGATATCTTTGTAGACACGTGAGACAACTCCATGTAATTTAGAATAAATAACAATATTGTGCGGTCTTTCGTTTGTAAGCGACATAAAAAATATCTGTATTGTTTATTAAAATGTTTCAAAAATGAAGTCTCAGTTAACTATTGATAAGCTTACGTGACTTAGTTATTGTAATATTTACATTCGTATGCGCAGCACTAGTGAGAGGTGTAATCTGTGGAAATATTATTGAGGAAAAGAAAATAAAGGTCGAGTTTGCTGTCAACAAAATTATATCAATACTGTCAAAAGCAAAACGTCAAGCACGAGTCAACAAGACGTCACACAGGGTACCAACTTAGGGGTTTTCCCCCCAAATTTAGGGGAAAAAAAAGTGGGATGGGATTTTTTTTAGGGGTGTTTTATTTTTAGGGTTATTTTTGGGGATTTTTATGACTGCAAATATTTACTTTTTTCAATTGCCAAGTTAAGCAAAATTAAGGTGTACAAGTTGTCGAAAACAATTATTATTAATTATTTTACCTGATTCATTATAACGTTCATCTGAAAGTCAAGCATTAAAATGCATGGCTAAAGAAAAAAGAAAATACTGTCAAAAATATACCAAGACGCGGGAAACGGATCCAGACTTGAAAGGTCATTTAGATTCACACAATAGAACTACTTCAAGTTCTATTGTGTTTACGAGTCTGAATCTGAATGACGAAATTGACTGATTTTATCATAAACAAAAATATGAATAATAGTGATCAGATATCAGGCTCCGAAACACCAAATTATGTTCAGGTAATCCAGCTTCGTGGTACCAAATTGTGTTTGCGTGACCTGGCTTCGCGGGATTACCTATTGTTTGAATTTTTGATTTGTAGGTCCAATAGGTGTAGATTATTTTTAATGTAATATTTATGCAAAAAATATTTTTTTATAACAATTTTTTTTTAGGGGGATTTCCCTAGTTATGTAGGGATTTTAGGGGTTTTGATTGAGGCATTAGGGGGATAAATTTTTGAGAGTTGGGAACACTGACGTCACAAACGCTTCGAACTCGATTCGATCCGATCGAAAAACTTTGGTTTGGATATTTTACATTTAGAGCATAAAAATCGTTTTCGTGGATTTTATTGGTACCTATGTGCAATTGATACCTGATAATAGAGCAATATTGTTAAATAGATTTGATTAAGTGTCTTCTTGGTGGCCGGAAACGGCGAAGGTTTCGAGGATACATGTTGTGTTATATCACAATAACAGAATTTGGTGAGTACATTTTTTTTTTACTATAAGGCTACTGTATTACCTCCTTTCTCCTCACTTGCGTGTATATATCATGCGCTAGTTTCACCAAATTTTGTAAACTCTTGTTACTTTTTATAAGTTTTTAAATTTTTTTGTAGTTAGTGAAAACTGAGTCTTTATTCTGACTTCCTTAGATTTTTTATAGAATGCAATTAAACACTTTGATATGCAGTGATCAGGAGAGGCCTTTGCCCAGCAGTGGGATGTGTCTAGCTAACAATAATTATATTACAACACAACAAAAATCTCATTCCATTTTTAATGTTCATGTAATATATAGTACCTGGATGACCGAGCTTAGCTCGGTAAATATAATATTAAATATTATTTCGTAGGAATTACAGACTTGAAATATGAATAATATTTAATGTTACCAATATAATAATGAAAAAATTTAAACTTGTTATTTAAATAAAAAATCACGAGTTAATCGGTTAAGAAATTAAAAACATATGCCAAAATAAAGAATCATCTATCTAAACATATAATAAAATGTAATGGATTGCTGTCTGTACATGGAAGATGTAAGAGAAAAAAATATGATTGGGAGCTTTATCAACGCAAACAGCACACTAAACACTGATTGTTAGAATTTTTGTCTGTGCGTTGCTCGTAATGTTTAGTAGCTACACGTTGTGCTGCTCGCTGCCGCAAATCTTGCAGTCATCGTTCCCGTTATTCGTAATGTTCAGTAGCTACACGTTATGCTGCTCGCTGCCGCAAATCTTGTAGACGTCGTTCCCGTTGTTCGTAATGTTCAGTAGCTACACGTTGTGCTGCACGCTGCCGCAAATCTTGTAAACGTCGTTCCCCTTGTTCGTACTTTTCAGTAGCTACACGTTGTGCTGCTCGCTGCCGCAAATCTTGTAGACGTCGTTCCCGTTGTTCGTAATGTTCAGTAGCTACACGTTGTGCTGCACGCTGCCGGAAATCTTGTAGAAGTCGTTCCCCTTGTTCGTACTTTTCAGTAGATACACGTTGTGCTGCACGTTGCCGGAAATCTTACAGACGTCGCTCTCGTTGTTCGTAATGTTCAGTAGCTATACGTTGTGCTGCTCGCTGCTGCAAATCCTGTAGACATCGCTCCCGTTGTTCGTAATGTTCAGTAGCTATATGTTGTGCTGCTCGCTGCTATAAATCCTGTAGACATCGCTGTTCATGATTTTCAGTAGCTACCCGTAGTGCTGCACGCTGCCGGAAATCTTTCAGATGTCGCTCTCGTTGTCCGCTTTTTTCAGTAGCTACACGTTGTGCTGCTCTATGCCGCAAATCTTGTAGACGTCGTTCCCGTTGTTCATAATGTTCAGTAGCTACACGTTGTGCTGCTCTCTGCCGCAAATCATGTAGACGTCGTCGTTCCCGCTGTTGGTCATATTCAGCGGCCACAAAGAAGCCCTCGTGAAACATCTAAGACCTTTCTGCACGTATAATGGTAGTCAAGTTTTGTAAGACTTTAGCACTACGTGTGGGACGAGCGGAAGGCTGATTATTTTCATTGATTTGTTATTAAAAACTCATTGGCTTAAAGTTTGTTGCTTAGCAACGCTTTATTGTTGCTGTGTCGGTAAAACAGTGAGGAAATTAGGAGACTTTCATTGCCTAAAAACACGGATATAACTACTTTTTTTTAAAATGAAACCTTGCCAGATCGATTTATCGCCCCCGAAATCCCCCCCCTAGCAAATTTCATGAAAATCGTTGGAGCCGTTTCTGAGATTCAAATTATATATATATATATATATATACAAGAATTGCTCGTTTAAAGGTATAGGGATAAAAAAAAAAAAAAAAAAATTATTTCTATAATATTTTTGTTGGCAAAATTATCTTCATTTATACTCTTATAAATTGGATTATGTTTATTAATCCATGGGGTAACCAGCTGGGTTGCTTAATGGTTAAAAGTGTGATTGCAGTAAAAAGCTTATTTCATTCAACTTAATATTTATCCTGTCAACTTAATCATTATCTCTAAACCTTTTATTATTATTATGAGAGCAGTGGTGGCAGAGTGGTTGGAGTAGTTGACTTACCAATGGGTTTTGCTGAACTTAAGTACAGTGATTAGTTACACCACAAACTTTACAGGCTGTCTGTCACATTAGCACCTAATCTATATCCTCTTCCCTCCCTACCTTCCCATTAGGGTTCCCGAAGGGGTAGGCAGAGGTGAATAGGTAGTACCCACTTTCTACCAGACATCGCCATTACTCAAGCATAACTATACATATGCCTTATAAAGAGGATTAATGAAGGTAGGTGGACGAATCAATGCAAAAGTGTCTTGAAGAAGATCTAGTGGAAGAGCATGTTCCAACTAGCTAGATCAAGAGTACTTGAAACAGTCTAGTATTTATAAAGGGGCAGATGATAAATAGAAAGAGATCTGGAGAGAACAGGAGCTCCACTCTGTCACCCTGCCGCATGAATGACTTGCAGGTCTGTTCAGAACCTGACAGAATGACCTTAACAGAAAATTATTGCTATACCATAGACAAAGGATGGAAACTCAAAGAGTACTTAGAATTGGCGAGTATGTGTGAAGAGACTGATGTATTAAAAGAGATCTGTCAGTCTAGAGAGAACTGGCACTATTCTCCCTGCCTAACCTGGTGTGATGAATGTATAGACAATGGAAGTAGATAAGCCAGGTTCAAGATTTTGAAAATTATCATATGAATTTGTCTATTGTTATCATTTGGTCATCTTACAGGAACTTGAGGGCCCATAGAATTGGCCATTGAGGCCTGGGCACATGCCAAAAGTGGGGTAGGGGCCTAGGGCCTCTATGTGAAGATATGGACATTATTTCACATGCCAAGGGCCTGAGCGCATGGTAGTCATATAACTGTACAAATAACAAAATAATAATACTATATTATATGTATGAATCTAGCAGTAGGTGTGCCTGCAGCGGTTACCATAAATAAGGCTTATTAAATAACTATATTGCATTTACTTAGTGTACTTACATAAGAAAATTATATTGTATCCATCCAAATTCCTTTATACTAATATTATAAACACCAAAGTTAGTGTGGAGGAGCAAAACTACTGAATGGAATATTTAAGAAATATGGCACAGAGATAGGATGTTGTATGTATTCCAGAAGAAAATTGCAGTAATAGATATTGGCCCATGAAATCAAATTAATGTGTTTGAAAGTGCTTATCTCAGCTACTACTAATCTGATTTGATAAACTACGTTTGCATTAGATAGCCCGTTTATTGAGGAAGGCTATAGGCTATATATATATTGCGGGTGAAAACGTGAAGCACAGGTAGTCAATTCAAGTGTAGATTGTGCCATCCACAAACACGTGCACTATTCTTCTTTATAGTTTATAGTGTAAGTGTGCAACCTTCCACTAATGTTTGAGTAGTACACTACAATTAATAGTCTGGTCATACTCCCCGCATCCCCTTTACTAGAAATTGGTGGGGCGTGTCTTCGTGGATGGCACTATTATACACCGTTTATGTATGACCGTCATACAAGTCTTTGTTTCTTTAGCCGTAAGAAGTAAGCATTATTTTTCCATTGTTTATGGATTAGGACAAAGAGTTATCATGTATTGTTATCAATTAGGTTTATATGAATTTAAGTATAGTGATTAATCACACGAGGAGACTTACGTTGAAGAAAAACATCGTGAGGAAACCCGTTCGAATTCGGAGCTGCCCGACTGGGACAGGACCTCCACCTTATAGAGCCAGATAACACAATTTATTGTGTTGTGTTCCTACGTGGTGAATAAGGTTTCCAGTAATGAGCTCCTTGGGGAGGGGGGAGGATTGAGGAGGATCCGAACACAGAGTGGCAACGCGCAAGTGATACTTCGGTATCGTGAGCATAAATAGGCTACGGTAACCGTTTCCCATCAGGTGGGCAGTATGTTTGTATGCCACTCTTGTTTAATAAAAAAAAAATACATGTAATAAACCTTTATACAGTACGGGTTCTATGTGTACTTATACAAAGTAGTCGTATGGTCGTAGAAAGATCCTGGACATTAAAATGTCATCATTATTATACCTCTTGCTTCATCGTTAGAAAAAGTAGTTGTGTTGTAAAAAAGTAATGGATGAGCCTTATTATTTTTCATCCGGTACAACACGTTGCCTTCTCCATTATGATTCATGTTTTTTACCTACCTCCGTGGCAACTGCCCGAGTTCTCGGTGCGTTTTCAGTGCATGTGTACTCAAACATGGTGAATATTAAAACATTCAAATTTGTGCTACAAAGTCTGATGTGTAAGGTTTATATTCATTTATTCGCTATTCACTTTCCTTAGATATTTGTTTACAATGAAACATGAATCTTTTTACAATTCTGTAAGGTTGGTTTTTCTATGACGTTAAGTAATTCAGTTTATTATTCTGTTTTGCAACGTTCGCCCAGCTGTTTCTCGAATAGAATGATCGAGACCGGTTTAGCGGTGCTCTGAAATGGAAGTTTTATTATTAAAGGTACTTCTTCGCTGGCGGTGATCGCTAATAAAATTGTCTTATTTCACCTTTATTTTCTTCACAAAAGGTCGATAATTGCATAATTGTACTATCTCTTTTTTGTCTATATTTCAGCTGGATAAACTAGAACCTCATATATATTATCTGTGGTATTATCCTTCTTTTAATTGATATTTGATACGAGTAAATGTTAACGTTTTTTATAAATTATTCTCTCGATGAGTGGAACTGGTCCTTCGATCCTTTGTTAACGAATTACCTTGTGTGTGTTCTACCGCTTGTATAACGGGGAGTGTTCTAAAGAATTGTTCGACATGATGCCCACTTCAAACTTCTACCACTACGCGTCTCGCCATCGACGGAGAATTCATCCCCATACCTTGGAATCACAAAGGCTTTTTTTATACCACATGGGTAGCATACAAGCATGCGGTCCGCCTGATGGTAAGCGGTTACCACCGCCTATGGACGCTTGCAACACCAGGGGTATCACTCGCGCGTTGCCGACCCTGCAGGAATCTTTTCACACCCTTCTTGGAGAACTCAATGCTGTACTCTCCAGGGAAAACCAATAACTACCATCAGGCAGTGGTGCCCTTTGGAGATCTTTGTAGGAAGGCGTGAGGATAATAATATAATATATATAATAATAAATAATATATCCTCACGCCTTCCCACAAGGGTCCCCGAAGGGGTAGGCAGAGGTGTATAGGTAATACCCACACACCCACTTTCCGCCAGAGGTATATTAGGTGCCAACGTGACAGATGGCGAGTCCATCGCCGTTACTCGAGCACGACTATACATACGCCTTTGAATTTCTTCTCAGACGTGCAGGTTTCCTCTCGATGTTTTCCTTCACCGTAAAGCTCGTGGTGTGACTAATCACTGTACTTAAGTTCAGAAAAACTCATTGGTACAGTCGGGATTCGAACTTGCGACCTTGACTTGCGATAAAGAAAGGACACTATAAAAATACAGTGGTTGTACAAGAATGCCCTTTAAATCGAATTGTGTAGATACAAATACCCACGATACATTTAATCTGCATATTTATTTATGGATAAGCCCTTTATCATAATTTGATTGACGCGTTTGCACCTAAAGGGCGAGTTCGAAATTCGAAACGTATGCTGCGCAATTTTTTCTTACATGATTGAATTTGGAGATTGGATAACATAGGTTTTTGGTCGAAATTAACCCGAGGCGAGTGATCTTTTATTTCCGTGTCGTTCTGATTTGAAATTAAAATCATAGTTGGATTTAATATGAAAGTTTGCATTTATATATGACATATTCACGCCTGCAAGGGTCTCCGAAGGGGTTGGCAAAGATATAATATATCCTCACGCCTTCCCACAGAGGTCCCCGAACGGTAGGCAGAGGTGTATAGGTAGTACCCACTTTCCGCCAGATACATATTTTACGTGACAGATGGCGAGTCCATCGCCGTGACTCAAGCACGACTATAATATACGCCATTGAATTGCTTCTCAGAGGTATGCAGGTTTCCTTTCGATGTTTTCCTTCACCGTAAAGCTCGTGGTGTGACTAATTACAGGGCTCAAGTTCAGAAAAACTCATTGGTACAGTCGAGATTTAAACTTTAGATCTTTATGTCGCAGGGAACTAATTGAACCACTCGGCCACCACGGCTTTAAAAAAGCAAGAACTATTTCTAAACCTGCTTATCTATTTGTCAGTCTTTTGTGAATTAAAAAACAAACAATGGATAGCTGATAGTAAGTTGAACGACTTCTTGACCGTTGTAACCTCAGCTTTCATAAGTGCATACTCTAATGAACGTTTCAGTTCCTGTATTGAGCTTAGGGCACCAGAACCATCAAATTCACCCAACCATAGCGCGCCAAAGAACTATTCGCAACTCTTAAGGTCATTGTGTATTAATCGTGAGCGTAAATAGGCTGCGGTAACAGTTTCCCGTCAGGTGGGCCGTATGCTTGTTTGCCACTCTTGTTGTATAAAAAAAAAATGGTTTATTGCTTGTTATTGAAATCATATATTTTGACATGGCTATAAGCCTTTTAGTCGCGCTAGATTAAAAGCTTCTTATTTAGAATGTATGTTTCGGAAAAAACTTACTCAATGTAGGAAGTAGCTTTTCATATGAAAATTTGACATAGATATAAGTCCTTCAGAATTTTTGATATAGAGTAAGAAACATAGTAGATTTTCAATAACTTTATTAATTAGTGACAAAAATTGAGAAAGGTATGCTGAGATGGTTTTGCCATGTTGAGAGAATTAATGAAGAATGATTGACGACGAAAGTGTATAAGGCGAGTGTGAATGAAAGTGTTGGAAGGGGTAGACTTAGGCGGACGTTTCTAGACCAAATTAGGGACGTCTTGAAATAAGGCCAGGTCAAGAGTATCCTAAACCGAAGAGCATGTATGAAGAGAATAATGAAAGTGTATGAAGCGAAAGAAGTATGTAAGTATCGTAGCTAATGGAAAGAAGTGATCTCTGCCTACCTCTACGGGAAAGAGGCGTATAATTTGTATATAGAGGCAGAACGGTGAAGGAAAACATCGAGAGGAAACCTGCATACGTCTGAGAAGAAATTCAAAGGCGTATGTATAGTCGTGCTTGAGTAACGGCGATGGACTCGCCATCTGTCACGTTGGCACCTAATAAACATCTGGCGGAAAGTGGGTGTGTGGGTATTACCTATACACCTCTGCCTACCCCGGGGACCCTTGTGGGAAGGCGTGAGGATATATTATTATATATTATATAGAGGCAGCATAGATTTCTTATTATATACTTATGTGAGTTCTTATATAACTAAACGTAGTTACGTTTTTGTTATCCGTATTGTTTTTCGAATATGTTAATGAGGTCAAAGGTGGTAGTCTTACACTTGTTGTCGTAGGTAATGTATTTTGCATAACAACGATATAAATGTTTGATAAAAACTATTTTTGTAAGATATCTATTGTATTATATATTGAGATGCACTATGATGACCTGCGAAGAAAAACTCAACTGATATTCAATATAAATATTGCAATAAGTACTGATGTTACGTAGAGTATTTTCTATGGTCGGCAGTGTTTATGCTATAGTTTTGGTTCTAGATATTGTCTATGAACCACTAACGAACACTTATTGAACGTCACATACTGAATAAAATACTACTGTTACAACCGTTTAGTAATTAACGAATTGAACATTATAGAATCCGTAATATAGTAAGCAGCGACCTATTGTCGGGCCTACGTTGTTCCCCCATACTTGGGTACTATTGCTGTAACGAAAAAATATGATTATTATTATTGTTGTATATGCCTAATGATTTGAAAAGAGTAACCATGGAGTTTCTTGCCGGTTCTTCTCCATGGAAGCGACCAACCCGAACCGTGCTTCTTCTTTTTCGACGTCTTATAAGTGCCCACCTGGGCCAATGTGAAAAAAAAAGATTTTGATTTTGAAATAAAAAATCTACAAATGTAATCCACGTCGTAGGTTTCGTCGGTTGAACATAAAACGTATTCCCCGAAAACGAAAAGATATCAGCATATATTTCGTTTTTTTTACCCCCTTAAGGGTAACATTTTTACAAACTTTGAATGTAATATTAATTTATATGTAATCGATAGCCTAAAAAATAAGTTTCAAGCTTCTAGCTTCAAAAATGACGAAACTTCCATACAAACTTTAACCCCTATTTCAACCCCTTACAACCCTTTTTCGCATTAAAAAGTAGTCTATGCTCTTCCTCAAGCTCTAGGCTTACTTACATACTCTTTCGCTTCGTAAACATTTCGAGTTTCGAGTTTAGAGTACTCTTAACGTTCCCGTCCTTGAGAGTCCGATCGATTTGATCCAGGTAGTTGGAACGTGACCTGCCTCTGCCTCTTCTTGCACACACTTTCATTTAAATCGGTTCTGTATTTTAGGCGTGAAAAGGTAACAGACAAACAGACAGAGTTACTTTCGCATTTATAATATTAATACATAGTAGGGATTAGTAGGGATAAACTCAAATGTCGCACTGGTTGTTTGGATGTCATAAAGATGTGATACTCACGGTGAGAGACTTAGAGGAAAGAGGCTAGATAGACATGCTTGTTTCGCTGCTTCCTTTAGTCCCCTCATTCAAGCTTTTTTTTTTTTGTATTGTCTCTCGTAGCGTGAGTTCCGGGAACTTTTGCTACTTAAATGGTCAATGGCGAGACCTAGGCCTCCAGCCAGGCAAACCTCATTCATGCTCTCATGCGCTGGTTTCAAATATGGCAGTCGTAAGATTTTCCTCAACTCCCCCCACCCTTAATCACTCGCAAGATTCTTCAAAATGTATGTTTTGGCTGTAAACGAGTTGAATTAATGATTTAGAAAATATTAATTCTAATTCAGTCCATGGAGACGTGCATGTACTCAGGAGTGACTACTGGCCATATTTTATTCTAGAAATAATATATCACGCAATTTTGAACCGTTTTCTGTTAGAAAAAAAATACGTGATATTTGCTCAGACCCCCCCACACCAATAATAATATAATAATAAATACCTGGGACAATTCCACACAAATTAACCTAGTCCCAAATTAAGCAAAGCTTGTGTTATGGTAACTAGACAACGATATATTTACTTATATAGATAGATATATACTTAAATACATAGGACATCCAAGACTAATGTACAAATATTCGTGTTCATCACACAATAAGTGAGATTTCGAAAGATTTAGCTTGATCCCCACTAGAACACCTCATGTTATCAATGGACGCTCCCATAGGGATTGTAATTCTTTCTCGAAACATTTTCTTTCTAACGTTGTCACGTGGTTTTCGTATAGTCACAATTATGTATGCAAATTTGTCTTGTGTTCGATGTAAATATTTACATTGCACATCCCGATGCGAGTGTTCTAGCAAAGCGAAACATAACTCCGTTAATTGAGTACATTGAGTGCGGCTGCACTCACTTCGTTACAAAGCCAGTTATTATCCTTGACATGATACCATTCGCCGTTGTGGTCGATTGGCTCGAGTTGCCTGCGACACACAAATCGTAAGTTCAAACACCGACTGTACCAGTGACTTTTCTGAACTAAGTACAGTGATTAGTCGTTCGGAAAGTTCGGAAAAACTCATTGGTACAGTTGGGATTCCAACTTGCAATCTTTGTGTCGCAGGCTACTACTCGAGGCACTCGGCCACCACGGTCTTTAACTTCAGTAGTAATATAAAATATCCTGTTCTTTCATACCACGAGCTCTACGAGCAGGGATACATCGAGAGGAACTATGCTTACGTTTGATAATTTAAAGACGTATGTCGTGATTGAGGGATCTGTCACTTTGACATGTATCTCTGGCGAAATGTGGTCTATTAAACTTCTGTCAAATGTATACCGAAGCATATTTTGTCTACCTTGCGCTATTTTCTCTAGATATCTGTTTTTATCTAGAAAGAACATATACCTCATTCATACTGTAAAAGTAAATATTTGGTATACATTTACGCAAAATACATTCACCTTGTTCAGGTTTGAAAGTTACGTGATAAACTAATAACGGTGTTTTAACGTCATCGCTACGCTGAAAGAAGTCACTTTTCCGATTCAAAAGTGTGTTTAGTCGTGCTTGAACGACGTCGACGGACTTGACGACATCTGTCACTTTACTGTCTTTATCCCTGTGTATGTCAGAGAAACTATAAATATAGTATGAATATGGTTGAGATTCCCTTCGACAGTTGTGCGACGTTAGACACAAATTACAAATTATCGCGCGGTGTCTCTCAGGGCAGGCAGAGATAGTAGAGTGCACAGGTCTATTGACGTGACAACGTCTTAAATTAGGTTGCGGCTGGGAGTCACTTATGAAAAAGTGTAACGCCCGGTAACGTTACGATGAGTCACCGAAAACAAAATATATTTCTATAGTTAAAATTTGTGCAATTCTTATTTTCATTCAATTCCTTGTTCCTATTGTGCAATTTAATTATATTCATATCAATAAATATTCTACCGAGAAAAAGACGTTGTCACGTAAAATCTTCGCCCGTAAAACCGACTTTACAGGCAACCATTTTAATAAACCTCTTCTCTTCTCTTCTCTTCTCTTCTCTTCTCTTCTCTTTTTTTTACTTCATTGTGGATTCAATCTAATATGTATGCCCACTCTGAAATTACGTTTTATATTTTACAATCTTTCACAATTTAATGTTTTTTTTAAAGAGTTGTTTTGGACTTTACCTCCAATATTCAAATTACCTATGAATAAAACATATACGTAAAACTTTTAAGGAAAGTGCCTCGTACGTAGGTACAGTAAAATCCTAGTAGTCCTTGGCCCATTTTCCCTCCTGGTTAATTTACCAAAGAGGTTTTCGCCTTGAACATTCCCTTACTTTACAAAGTATCTATTGGGCGTTGTCCTCACTGCGAAGGTCAGTTCATTTTGTTAGGGCGCTTTCATTGTTACATGGCACAAGGTCTTTTGGATTAATTGAATAATGGAATATTTTGGCGGTTTTAATAGAACGGGCAAAATTTTATTACAAATTTACACAACAGCGGTGACAAAGCAATTAAACAAGAGAGATATTACTACGTAAAAGTGCTTTATGAAACAAAAGACAAATTACAAATTCGAAATTCAAAGTTGTATGAAGTGTCACTTAGCGCTCTTTTTTAAAACACAAATGTTCGTGGATGACAATATCTGGTAGATCGTAATATTACTGTCTCTTTCGCACATCTGAACAATGTTTGCAATAACTCGTCACGCTTCTGCCCAATATAAACAACCTACGGACATAAATCAAAAGCTGATGCGGAAAATTTTTCAAGCGAATTATTTATTAATGTCAGTTATTGTATACGGTTAAATATATTAGTAATATACCACCAGGAAAAAACGTGTACGTAGCCACGTGTGTAAGATTTTTCTAGAATCCTACTAATATTACAGACGGCCGTCCCGTCTAATCGTTAGAGCTCCTGATTGCGAAGCTTAAGGTCGCGGGTTCGAATCCCGCTGAGAGCAGATATTTGTTTGATGAGCACGAGTATTTGGACCTTAGTACCTTAATATGGGCTATTTTAATTGCAAGGAAAAAAATTATGCCAAAATCTTTAAAAAATAAATAGCCACCCGTGCGAAGCCGGGACTGGCCGCTAATTTATAATCTTACTTCTTACTATATTATATTATAAATGTGAAAGTTTGAATGTTTGCGGTTCTTTCACGGCCAAACGACTGAACCGATTCTAGCAGGAAAATACAAAAGCTACTTTTTCGAACTCCACGCGGGCGAAGCCGCGGACATAAGCTAGTAATACATAGTTAGATTTTGTAATGTATTAAAAGATCAAAAAGAGCCGTGATGGCCGAGTGGTTCGAGCAGTCGGGATTCGAGCCTGCGACGCAAAGGTCGCAAGTTCGAATCCCGACTGTACCAATGAGTTCTTCTGAACTTAAGTACAGTGATTAGTCACACCACGAGCTTTACGGTGAAGGAAAACATCGAGAGGAAACCTGCATACGTCTGAGAAGAAATTCAAAGGCGTATGTATAGTCGTGCTTGAGTAACGGCGATGGACTCGCCATCTGTCACGTTGGCACCTAATATACCTCTGGCGGAAAGTGGGTGTGTGGGTATTACCTATATACCTCTGCCTAGCCCTTCGGGGACCCTTGTGGGAAGGCGTGAGGATATATTATTATATATATTAAAAGATCAAAACATGAACAAATAATATAACCAGTTATTACTCTTACTCTTTATTGTTAGTTACTTTTAACCAATTTTGTATCCAGTGGCATGGCCGGGCCTGTTAACATTAACACAGGGTGTTCTGCAGCCTAGCATTGTCAGCAGTTGCAAATGCTTTCTCATTCCATTTGGAAACCGACTAGCACTAATACTACTAACCTTAGCATAAGAATTATTTTGTGTTACTGTTTGGTGAAATAAATTTATTATTATTATTATAGTTATAATAATATATCCTCACGCCTTCCCACAAGGGTTCCCCGAAGGGGTAGGCAGAGGTGTATAGGTAATACCCACACACCCACTTTCCGCCAGAGGTATATTAGGTGCCAACGTGACAGATGGCGAGTCCATCGCCGTTACTCCAGCACGACTATACATACGCCTTTGAATTTCTTCTTAGACGTATGCAGGTTTCCTCTCGATGTTTTCCTTTACCGTTCAGCTCGTGGTGTGACTAATCACTGTACTTAAGTTCAGAGAAACTCATTGGTACAGTCGGGATTCGAACTTGCGACCTTTGCGTCGCAGGCAACTGCTCGAACCACTCGGCCACCACGGCTCATATATAGTTATTCGCATGCTTTCTGCAATGTCTTCGATGACGTGGTCTGCGGACTGCAGTCGCCTTGACCTTTGTTACCTTGCATTATTGATCTTTATATCGTAGTGTTTTCAATTACCTTTTCCAAGTACCATTTCTCGTGCCAAAGACATTCAACTCTTGAGTTTATGGTAATCATCAAGTTTAACATCGTTGAAGATAAAGGAGTTTGGCTCTAGTTCCTTCTGCGTATGCGGCTTCCCTGGTAGCTCATAAACGGTACAAATTTGTGGATGTCTCTAACTATTCTGAATCTTTTTCGTTTCTCAATTCGGGTTTTTTTTTACAATAATAATTTTACTTTTTTTATTTTATTTCATTCCATATCTTGACCAGATTTAGTTACAGTACTGATGACAATATTTGTGTCACTTGTTTAATTTGTCTAATTTGTGAATGTGAGAACATTGTAGGCTTTGTAGATTCTTAGATCTTGCTAACATTGTTATAATTATCTTGTTTTATGTATGCTTTGTATAGTAAGCAACGACCTATTGTCGGGCCTACGTTGTTCCCCATACTTGGGTACTATTGCTGTAACGAAAAAAAAAATTGTGTATGCCTAATGATTTGAAAAGAGTAACCATGGAGTTTCTTGCCGGTTCTTCTCCATGGAAGCGACCAACCCGAACCGTGCTTCTATTTCGACGTTTTATACGTGCCCATCTGGGCCTATGTGAAATAAAAAGATTTTGATTTGATTTGATTTGAGTAGATTTTCGATTACACATTGAAGGGCAGCGTTGGTAGGCTTTGAGGTTGAAGAAGCTGGTGTGAGATATTAAATATTTTAACAATTTTACATAAAATATAGCAGCGGTTTCAAATTATGTTCCATGGTTCTTCTATCCTCACGCCTTCCCATAAGGGTTCCCGAAGGGCGAAGAGGTAGGCAGAGGTTATAGGTAGCACCCACACACCCATTTTTCGCCAGAGATATATTTTAAGTGCCAACGTGACAGATGGCGAGTCCGTCGCCGTTGTTTCTCAAACGTATGTAGGTTTCCTCTCGATGTTTTGTAAAGCTCGTGGTGTGACTAATCACTGTACTCAAGATCAGAAAAAAATCATTGGTACAGTCGAGATTCGATCTTGCGATATTTGTGTCTCAGGCAACTACTCGAACCACTCGGCCACCACGGCTCTTCTAAAGAGTTTTTTTTTATATCATCAACGGGAACGATTAGGTACCCAAAATCCAATCGAAATACATCACTGTGTTAATGCTTACACAAGTTATACTATTGCATCTTATAATATGCACGCGTACGTACTCACAAGATGGTACGTTCGCGGAGAAGGGTCGATGACACGGCAACCAGTTCACGTGTTCACATTTGAAAGGTGCAATCGGTGCGCACGCGCAGCCTCGCGGGAGTCTGCACTCGAGACAATTCGAGCAATTGATATTTTGGGCTGTCTATGTAACTATTTTCATTCACGTATTGTATTATTACTTTTGTTGGCATGATTGAGCCTTGATGGTCGAGTGGTTGGGGTATTCGCTGCTAATTAAGCTGCCAGATTCTAATCCCGACTAAACGAATGTTCTCTTTGTTTATAATTTGAGTACTGTTCTTGTTAAGTTACGTCAAGAGTACTCGAAACCGACGAGCGTGTATGTAGAGACTGATGAATGTGGACGAAGCGAAAGAGGTGTGTAAGTCTAGAGAGAACTGGCGCTCTATACTCTCTGCCTACCCCGTTAGGGACTTGGCGTGATGATATGTATGTATGTTATTTGTATGTTATTGTTAATTCATTGAGTAGAGAGTAAGTTTCGACAGAACTGGCAATCCGTTTCTCATCATCATCATCATATCCTCACGCCTTCCCACAAGGGTCCCCAAAGGGGTAGGCAGAGGTGTATGGGTTATACCCCCACACCCCTACTTTCCGCCAGTGATACATTTTAGGTGCCAACGTGACAGATGGCGAGTCCATCGCCGTTACTCAAACACAACTATACATACATACATACATATCATCACGCCAAGTCAACGGGGTAGGCAGAGAGTATAGAGCGCCAGTTCTCTCTAGACTTACATACCTCTTTCGCTTCGTCCACATTCATCAGTCTCTTCATACATGCTCAACAACTATACATACGTCTTTGAATTGCTTCTCAGACGTCTGCAGTTTCCTCTCGACGTTTTTCTTCACCGTAAAGCTCGTGGTGTGACTAATCACTGTACTTTAGTTCAGAAAACTAATTGGTACAGTCGGGATTCGAGCTTGCGATCTTTTGAGTCGCAGTAAACTACTCGAACCACTCGGCCACCACGGCTTTTTAACCGTTCGTTTAAATGGTTATATTGTTTATTGATCGTTCAAAAGAGATATATATATATATATATATATATATATATATATATATATATATATAAGCCCGTCCGATTTTGATAAAGGTAAGATTAAATGTTAATCGACCTTCAAGCTTGATTACAGCGAAGAAGCAGTATCAAAGGGATCGCCTTTTTACATTATCACCGTATTTATCGTCTTGGTGGCAAAGTGGTTCGAGTAGTTGCCTGCAACACAATTATTGCAAGTTCGAATTCAGACTCTACCAATGTGTTTTTCAGTATTTAAGTACAGTGATTAGCAACACTACGAGCTTTACGTAAGTTAAGTAAAGTATAGTTTAAGCATCGAGGGGAACCTACATATGTTTGGGAATAAATTCAAAGGCAAAATAGTCGTGCTTGAGTAACGGCGATGGACTCGCCATGTGTCACGTTGACAACTAAAATATATCTCTGGCGGAAAGTGGGTGTGTGGGCACTACCTATACACCTCTGCCTACCTCTTCGGGAACCTTTATGGGAAGGCGTCAGGATAGTGTATTAACAACCTCTTTCGCTGATATTTATATTTATAGATGCCAACGTGACAGATGGCGAACCCATCAGCATCCAAAGAACCCACCAATGTTAAGCACATAGATGTGATTAATAACTGTACTCAAGTTCAGACGAAACTCATTGGTACATTCGTGGTTTGAATTTGCAATCTTTGCCACTTCACCACGGCGGCATGTGTCATACATAACTTTTCATATAGTAACAGGTTTCAGTGCAGCTTATTTAGCAGTATTTTACTGGACGGAATTGAGAACATGTTTTGCTTAAAAGTAGTACAAAGACCGTATGATTCAAAGCCAGTTGTTGCCTTCCGAGCGTGTCGTTTGAGTTCCGTGTTTGGTTATGTTATATTAAGGTTGTTTGGATCGTGTTATACTTTGAAGATATGTTTGTATGGAACACATTCGTCATCTAACTATATACTTACCATAATGCGGTATTGCCACCATTCAAGAGTGCGAAAGAGGCGTAGTAACGACTGCAATTCGGTCCTTTGAACATTCTTGAATAATGGTTTACCATGACGTGGCTACACATTATTCAAGTGTGCGAAAGAGACGGATATATATGAAGTCTATAATTTTGTCCTGTTCGCACGCAAATAGCAATAGTGCGGACCCTGATTCACTTGTTTAGGTACCCGTCCACGTATCAATTATTTTTAGCGATGTGTCAGCTAGATAGAAAGCATTTGCATATTTAGATAAAATTATATATAATATAGTAGGTACGTCTGTTGATAAACGCTTGTTTGATAAGAGGGGTTTTCTATTTCATTATAATATTTATGAATTTATGCCTTTATCTGACATAAAGAATTGCGATAACAGTTGGCAAATATGTTATAATAATGTAAGTTGTATTTCCTGCATGGTGGCGGCAGTGTCAAAAGTCAACGTTCCATAAATAAAGAACAAAGAAGCATTGGTATGTACCTACTAATGTTGAATAAATAAATACATAACGAGTTCTACAGTCGGATAACATTATTGGCGCGATTGGATTGGCGCAGTCGGTCAAGACGGCGTACAGTGCGCGGACATACACGCATGTCTTGGATATTATTTTATTTACTATTACGCTTGCGTTACGCGCCATGTTGGTTTAAAATGTTCCCAGTTCGAAATTTGAAATTTTAGCATTGGCTGTGTTATCTTTTTTTTTGTTTTTATCGTGACTTGTTATTCCATTTACTCGCCACAGATAATGATGTTGTTGACAAATGTAAAGTATATTGGACAGTGAATTTATCCAATGTGTTTGTGACTTGTGTGCTTGTTAGCAAAACCGTAGATATTGTGAGTTGATTTATTGTTTGTGTCAAGTTGAAACCGACATTGTGCTGTGAATATTGAAATTTGTGGAATATTAAAAATATATATCTAGTTTTTGGGTGCTCGTGAAAACTTCGGACCAATTTTTGGCACCGAATCCTCACCAGAATTAGTGACCGGTAAATCACTACTATAAAGAATGCGATCTCGTGAGTATTTTGTTGAATATTTATAATGGTTGGTTAAAGCTAAACATGCAAAAATATGTTTATATTACAATGCTCTACAAAAAAAATATTATCTAACCTTACACAAAGAACTTCAATGAATAAATAACAGAAAAAAAAATATTTTTATCACCCAGTCAACATAATATGTGATACATATAATAATAATATTCTCACGTGTTCCCACAAGGGTCCCTGACGGGGTAGGCAGAGGTGTATAGCTAGTACGCACACACCCACTTTCCGATTTCAGGTGACAACGTGACAGATGGCGAGTCCATCGTCGTTACTCAAGCACGACAATACATTCGCCTTTTGAACTTTTCGCAAACGTATGCAGGTTCCTCTCGACGTTTTCCTTCACCGTATTATGTTGATAGATAACGATTATGATGATATTGTATGTCTATTAACACATAAACAATAGCTATGATATTATATACTGGAGGTAGATTAAATAAAAGTTCTGAATATGCCGCCTGTGATATTGCACCTGTGGAAAAATGCTCAATCAAAATCGAAATCTTTTTATTTCACATCGGCCCAGGTGGGCACTTATAAAACTTCGAAAAAGAAGCATGGTGCTATCGGGTCCAATTGTGAATTTAAACAATTCTCGAATCCACCTGAAAAACAAAAAGTTTCATTAAAATCGGTCCAGCCGTTTACGATTCTATAAAGGACATACAGACAGACTTTCATTTATATATGTAATGAAATGACATTTCATTAAAAAGAATTTACTTGTAGTTAGTGTATTAATTAGGTTATCTGTCGAAGTGACGCGCATTTCAATGGCAGATGATATTCAAATATTTGATTGTAAAAAACTATTAAATAGATAAATAGAATAATATTATTGAGGATAGAATATTAGTGGACATTAAATGTCGTTTCTTTGTTTTCAGGTGAGATAAAAGTGTAATTTTTTTAGTTTGTTATATTATTGTAAAGTAAAAGTGTGTTAAATAAATCTTTGTTTTCAGAAAAACAATTTGTGTTTACTAGCGAAAATCCTCAGAAATATATCTTATATATATATGGTGAAGTCGACTCGTTCTCTCATTCAATATGGAGGATACGGATCGAGAATTTGCATCTGCGTCTGTTATCTATACTTTAAAGTTTTATCGAGTTGTTATTCAATGTACTTCCCAGAGGTAATGGAGTTGTTGATATATTGACAAATGACTCGTTTTGTCCTTCAAAGTGGAAGATTTATTTATTTATTTATTTACACACACCTTAACATCCTTACACTATATATACCAATATGATGTTAAAAGAAAATTATAATAATAATAAATTTAAAAGATGAAATAGCGCGCTTGTGGCACCTACAAAAAGTTACCATAATTCCAATATTAATTTCCACCACCGGCGTTATCCCTAAACAGCTGCATCAATCCATAGCCACAATACAACTACCTACCCTCAACTACCTCAATGTCCAAAAGGCAGTCATTCTTAACACTTGCCGTATCACCCGAAAATTCCTTCAAATAGATCGACCTTTGACATCAAAGAGCCGTGGTGGCCGAGTGGTTCGAGCAGTTGCCTGCGACGCAAAGGTTGCAAGTTCGAATCCCGACTGTACCTAATCACGACTATACATACGACTTTGAAGAAATTCAAAGGCGTATGTATAGTCGTGCTTGAGTAACGGCGATGGACTCGCCATCTGTCACGTTGGCATCTAATATACCTCTGGCGGAAAGTGGGTGTGTGGGTATTACCTATACACCTCTGCCTACCCCTTCGGGGACCCTTGTGGGAAGGCGTGAGGATATATGAACAACAACTCTTAAACAATAGCCACTTGGCTTCGGCCCGTGGATATTATAAAAACGCCGGCAACAATGCCGAGAATATTAAAAAAAATATACATAAAAACAATTATAATAATAATAATATTAATAAACTAATTTACAATATAACAAAATACACTTTAAAAACTTATGTATTATCAAATAATTTCTAAGAATTTTCTAACTGTTTCTGCGAGTTTCGGCAGGGTCTGGTGATATATATCTATATCATTAGACATGGTGTTGATCAAAGATAGGATATGCCAGACGATAAAACGAGGAGACAAAACTGAACTGCGGCGCATATGCTAGCTTTGCAGGCAAATGTTTTTTGTAGCAAAATTTCTTGCCGCACATGCTAAGAGAGGGAGTTTAAGAAAATACACTTCGAAACTTCGAGAAGGAACCTGTATACGTCCTACGAAAATTGGTGTGTGGATACATCTACACACATCTGCGACCTTCAGGGACCCTTGGGGATACGTGTAGATATAATTATAATAAAAACTTTATAGTTTCAGCAGTTTGCGAAAATAAGGCCTATAATTTGTCGTATATCTTTCCTCGTCCTATAAAAACTAAATCATTAAAGTCGGAAACAACTGTCAAAATAAAACCCTTTTGAAATTGGTAATAGTAGGTAATATTCCTTGAAAATCATATTTACTCTAGTTCACTTGTAAACGGTGCGTCTTATACTGGTCATTCCTCTTAATTCATATTATAAATGCGTATGCTGGTGCGGATGTATGGATGTTTGTTAATCAACCACGTCAGATCGGCTGTACAGAATCGGATGGATTTTGGCACAGAGATAGTTTATTAGCCAGATTAACAGATATATAGTTTTATTTTAGTCCTGGTGAAACCGCAGTGAGCTGGTAGTATATTATAATTAACTTGTAACAATTTATTATAATATAAAAAATGTGTAATAGTTCAGATCAAATCGATCGGACATCAAGAGTACTCGAAACCGACGAGCATGTATGAAGAGACTGATGAATGCGTACGAAGCGAAAGAGGTATGTAAGTCTAGAGAGAACTGGCGTTCTATTCTCTCTGCCTACCACGTTCAAACTCGGCGTGATGGTATTTATGTTGTGCCACGAGTCAAATAGATCGCCATGTCAACAGGTGTGTAAGTCTTGAGAGAACTGGTGCTCTATTCTCTCTGACTACCCCGTTGGTGACTCGGCGTCACGTATGTTTTTTTTATACAACTAGAGTGGCAAACAAGCATACAGGCCCACCTGATGGAAAACGGTTACCGCAGCCTATTTACGCTTGCAATACCGAAGTATCACTTGCGCGTTGCCACTCTGTGTTCGGAGAGTTATAGTGTGTTGGCAGCATAATGGATTTAATCCCTCTGCTTCCGACACAATGTAACAATCCTCCCCCTCCCCAAGGAGCTCATTACTGGAAACCTTATTCACCGCGTAGGAACACAACATAATAAATTGTGTTATTTGGCTACGGACTTCTATAAGGTGGAGGTCCTGCCCCAGTCGGGCAGCTCCAAATTCGAACGGGAAACCCGTTATGCCCTACCTCTCTTAGAATGTATGTATGTAATTTGTAACAGTGTTAGGTACGGAACTATATCCTTATCATGTGTAGGATCACCTAGTTCATGATTAGTATCCAATGTCAAAGATTTATACAAAGTTACGTGATGGCACGTGACTGGAACTAAATCATATATATATATATATATATATATATATATATATATATATCAGTGGCGAAGCGTCCTTAGAACACGATTCCTACCGGCTTCCCTTGGCAGATTCGCGCTCATATACGACTATTCTATGTAGTTATAATATCGCAAGAGACATAATTACATTGCGCCCTTTGTAAGAATATTCTCCAATATGCTGGATACAAAAACGCAATGTATGTGAAATCGCGCAAACGCCCACATACACGATTTCACGTAGTAGGCGGCTGGGGAACTCGCTCATAATATTGGGAATTCAAATAGTTAAAATGTAGGCAATTCACGCACACATAGACATTACAGCCACATCCAACCATTCGTCGATATAACAGCGATTATAAGCCGATCTCAGATAGCCTCCAATCTTTATTTGTTATGTATTAAGGTTTCGTTTCGCTTGAAAAGTTTCCTCCAATCAGAGCAATTCAAGAGTCAATCAAATCAAAGTCAATCATTGACCTCACCTAGCCATTATTTCGCGCGTATTTGCACGGAATGTTTTGTTATGCTAATTTATCTATTGTAATATGTGATAAGCTTGATTGTGTTGTGATATATGGTTTAAAAAAAAACGAAAGTAGTGAAATTTTACTTGCCAAGTGTTGTCACAGTGTTTGTTTTGTTTCACCGTAAAGGTTTGTTTGTTAATTTTTGTTTCTTGTCGTCACGTAGTCTGTTAGGTTAGAAATGGCGGCGTTAATACAAATAGGCTGTTGTCTTACAGATTACCTATTAAATGAGTTAACTTCGTTCTCAAAACAATCTTTCGAAAATAAAAAATATATCATTAAACATGGACGGGCTCGTCCCGATATAAAAAATTGATTATAGACGTAAGGATGGGTGTTTCAAACATTTTCACAGTTCTATGTATGATAAATACGATTGGATAGCCGGCAGTTGAAAATTACATAAGTTATTTAGCTTTCCATGTCATGTCCATGTTATTTTGTTTTTCGGTTTGTAGTATAGAAAAATAAATACTGCGGTATTCCTGCTGGTATTTGTTTGTGATGATGATGCTGGCAAGTTAAGTTTCACTTATTTTAGTTCTTTTTTTGGCTGTATATTTATAACCCCCGTGTGAGTGACGTGTGCGTTTATAACGGCTTTTTAAAGCCACTTTTATCATACTCGACATGCACTGTTCATATGATACCAGTAATGTCATGTATGGTGAAGGTGGTGAACACTAACAACTGTACAGCAAGCATGTTCTGTCGCATGGAAAAATTGCATACAACGCAACGCAAGCACCATACATAACATTTCGCCGTAGTTTTGGGAGGTGAACTAACACACTAATATACGGTATGTAATTTATTGCATTTTTTTTTACAAGTTAAGATATGACGTTTTGCTTACTCACGCGTTAGCCATTTTTTTGGTCCGGCTTTACCTTTCTTTTTTTTCACCCCACGCCACTGATATATATATATATATTATATTATTATTTATTATATATGTATAAGTTTGTAAGTTTGTATATATATTAATGTTTGCCCCAGAACGGCTGAACGTAATTGAATGAAGTTTGGCACAGAGATATATTATTTGCAGGATTAACACATAGGATATATTTTAATAAACAAAGCAAAAGTGTGTGCAAGAAAAGGCAGAGGAAGGCCTCGTTCCAACTACCTGGATCAAATCGATAGGACGCTCAAGGACGGGAACGTTAAGAGAACTCGCAACCGACGAGCATGTAGAAGAGACTGATGAATGTGGACGAAGCGAAAGAGGTATGTTAGTCTAGAGAGAACTGGCGCTCTATACTCTCTGCCTACAACGGGGACCTGGCGTGATGATATGTGTGTATATATGTATGTATATGTTTCGTTCCAAAAATAAATGTACAGAAAAACTCATTCCTGTAGGAATGATTTTTTTTTTTTTTTTTTGTATTGTCTCTTGTAGCGTGAGTTCCGGGAACTTTTGCTACTTAACCGATCAATGGCGAGACCTAGGCCTCCAGCCAGGCACTTTATTTCTAAGCAACACAGCTAAGGGCACCCCCTGTGGGATACGAACCTCGGCTTAGGGCGTTGCTGGATCGCGAGCAAGGGAGCTGGGCTGGACTGGTAATTTTATTTAAATATTGTTTGGGGGCGGGATTTGCGCGTCTGGCTCGGCGCGGGCCGGCGTTTGCGGCGGGGGTCGGGGGGGAACATTACGGCTTATTCGCGTCGAACCTCGCCGGCGAGGACGGAACAGTGGTCGGTTTTGTGTAGTGTTGGTATGTTTTTGTCGGGCGTCCTGGCTACAGTCCGGATTCAAACTTGCAATCTTTGTATTGCAGGCACTCAAACCACTCGGCCACCACGGCTCGTTTAAGGCAGAGAGAGAGAGAGAGTAGAGCGCCAGTTCTCTCTAGACTTACATACCTCTTTCGCTTCGTCCACATTCGTCAGTCTCTTCATACATGCTCGCCGAATTCGAGTACCTTCTCTTAAATGTCAGGAGTACCTATTTAGTTCCAGTCACGTGCCATCACGTAACTTTGTATAAATCTTTGACATTGGATACTAATCATGAACTAGGTGATCCTACACATGATAAGGATATAGTTCCGTACCTAACACTGTTACAAATTACATACATACATTCTAAGAGAGGTAGGGCATAACGGGTTTCCCGTTCGAATTTGGAGCTGCCCGACTGGGGCAGGACCTCCACCTTATAGAAGTCCGTAGCCAAATAACACAATTTATTATGTTGTGTTCCTACGCGGTGAATAAGGTTTCCAGTAATGAGCTCCTTGGGGAGGGGGAGGATTGTTACATTGTGTCGGAAGCAGAGGGATTAAATCCATTATGCTGCCAACACACTATAACTCTCCGAACACAGAGTGGCAACGCGCAAGTGATACTTCGGTATTGCAAGCGTAAATAGGCTGCGGTAACCGTTTTCCATCAGGTGGGCCTGTATGCTTGTTTGCCACTCTAGTTGTATAAAAAAAACATACGTGACGCCGAGTCACCAACGGGGTAGTCAGAGAGAATAGAGCACCAGTTCTCTCAAGACTTACACACCTGTTGACATGGCGATCTATTTGACTCGTGGCACAACATAAATACCATCACGCCGAGTTTGAACGTGGTAGGCAGAGAGAATAGAACGCCAGTTCTCTCTAGACTTACATACCTCTTTCGCTTCGTACGCATTCATCAGTCTCTTCATACATGCTCGTCGGTTTCGAGTACTCTTGATGTCCGATCGATTTGATCTGAACTATTACACATTTTTTATATTATAATAAATTGTTACAAGTTAATTATAATATACTACCAGCTCACTGCGGTTTCACCAGGACTAAAATAAAACTATATATCTGTTAATCTGGCTAATAAACTATCTCTGTGCCAAAATCCATCCGATTCTGTACAGCCGATCTGACGTGGTTGATTAACAAACATCCATACATCCGCACCAGCATACGCATTTATAATATGAATTAAGAGGAATGACCAGTATAAGACGCACCGTTTACAAGTGAACTAGAGTAAATATGATTTTCAAGGAATATTACCTACTATTACCAATTTCAAAAGGGTTTTATTTTGACAGTTGTTTCCGACTTTAATGATTTAGTTTTTATAGGACGAGGAAAGATATACGACAAATTATAGGCCTTATTTTCGCAAACTGCTGAAACTATAAAGTTTTTATTATAATTATATCTACACGTATCCCCAAGGGTCCCTGAAGGTCGCAGATGTGTGTAGATGTATCCACACACCAATTTTCGTAGGACGTATACAGGTTCCTTCTCGAAGTTTCGAAGTGTATTTTCTTAAACTCCCTCTCTTAGCATGTGCGGCAAGAAATTTTGCTACAAAAAACATTTGCCTGCAAAGCTAGCATATGCGCCGCAGTTCAGTTTTGTCTCCTCGTTTTATCGTCTGGCATATCCTATCTTTGATCAACACCATGTCTAATGATATAGATATATATCACCAGACCCTGCCGAAACTCGCAGAAACAGTTAGAAAATTCTTAGAAATTATTTGATAATACATAAGTTTTTAAAGTGTATTTTGTTATATTGTAAATTAGTTTATTAATATTATTATTATTATAATTGTTTTTATGTATATTTTTTTTAATATTCTCGGCATTGTTGCCGGCGTTTTTATAATATCCACGGGCCGAAGCCAAGTGGCTATTGTTTAAGAGTTGTTGTTGAAATGAGTTTTTCTGTACATTTATTTTTGGAACGAAACATATACATACATATATACACACATATCATCACGCCAGGTCCCCGTTGTAGGCAGAGAGTATAGAGCGCCAGTTCTCTCTAGACTAACATACCTCTTTCGCTTCGTCCACATTCATCAGTCTCTTCTACATGCTCGTCGGTTGCGAGTTCTCTTAACGTTCCCGTCCTTGAGCGTCCTATCGATTTGATCCAGGTAGTTGGAACGAGGCCTTCCTCTGCCTTTTCTTGCACACACTTTTGCTTTGTTTATTAAAATATATCCTATGTGTTAATCCTGCAAATAATATATCTCTGTGCCAAACTTCATTCAATTACGTTCAGCCGTTCTGGGGCAAACATTAATATATATACAAACTTACAAACTTATACATATATAATAAATAATAATA
>JACCPG010000316.1:83324-107230 GCA_016069955.1 Drepana arcuata
TGTAATGTGACGTATGTGTGCGTGGTGTGTGCAGGAAGCGTATGACTGCGCACGAGTGCCTCGCGCACGCGTGGCTGGCGGGCGCGGCGGGCGGGCGCACGTCCACCATCGAGGCGCGCCGCTACCTGCAGCTGCGCGACCGGCTGCGCTCGCGCTACGAGGTGGGTACTCGCACATTCCGGGCTGCACTTTTCAATCTACCCTCCAAATTAGTTACTATCATTTGTCTTCTTTGATAACTTTCCGAAGCAACAAATATATAATTTTTAACGGAAGTATATTTAAAAATTGAATCTTATCTGTTGACGCGTTTTTAGAAAACTTTCTGAACAATTAAACTATTAATTTTTTTACGGAAGTATATTTAGGTACGTGAAGGATGGCGACTGCCGTTGTCTCTAGGCTTGGCAAAAGTTATTGAATTTCTTCTCAAACGTTCATTCAGGTTTCATCACTTTTTTTTTCTTGACCTGTGCTTGGAACACACTTGTTCAAGTAGTACAATTGAAGTGTACAGTAATGTACACTTCCTGATCGAACTAAAGAAAGGGCTACCGCAAGGATAGACATAGTCCAAAATGAGCTTCTAAAGTGTGCAATAATATTGTTTAGAACTGGTCATCATACGCGCTGCCGATCGGCAGGCTGAGCGAGTACAGTTCACTGCGCAAACTGCTCATCGAGAAATGGAAGATTTACGATGGACAGTTCGGTAAGAATATTACTATTTATTTCCGTTCCTAGGTCCCCGAGGACGTTAAAAAATTTCGCCGAAGATATGTCGCTCCTCAAGCACGACTATAGATAACTCCTGAGACAAATACATGTTGCCTCTCGATTTTTTGCTTCACCGTAAAGATCATGGTGTCATCATTCTTCTCTTCATACATGCTCGCCAGTTTGGAGTACTCTCTTTCTATACATATATACATAATATCACGCCAGAGTCTCTCACGGGTGTACAGAGAAAGTAGAGCGTCCGTTCTTCTTTACAGTATCACTGTACCTTGAATTTTTCTGTCAAACTTAAATGTATGGTTGTTTGTAGACCGTCGCCAAGCGGCGCCGCGGTTCGTGATCAAGCCCCAGTCGGCGTTCTGCTACGAAGGCCAATCGGTGAAGCTGTACTGCCGCATCATCGCGATCGCAACGCCCACTGTCACGTGGTCCAGGAACAACCACGAGCTCAGGCAGTCTGTCAAGTTCATGAAGAGGTAACGTTGCGTATAACTTATTGTACCAGTCGTCAGGCACTTTAGGGGTAGAAGTTCGTGGCCGCCAGGCTACTGATTTGATTCCCGCGGGAGAGAATTTTTGTGTGATCAACGCTTTAAGTTCATTAGTTACTTCCAAACAAAAATATAGTAAACCTTGAAAATGCAAAAAAAATCGTCTAAATAGGTAGGGCCATTCTCGTGTTTTTGCGAGGCTTAAAGAACGTTGATTAATTTATTCATACACTAGCTATCCCGTCCAGCTTCGCTTGGGTGAAAAAACAAGAGCTTCTGAAACACGATCGCAGCGCCACCTATCCAATTGTGAATCTAAACCATTCTCGAATCCACCTGAAGACACACAGCAAAATTTCATTAAAATCGGCCCAGCCGTATGTTGTATATCTATCGTGACGTTAATGTTTGATGAAGGTATGCTGGCGACGACTACTACTTCATAATAAACCGCGCCAAGCTGGAGGACCGCGGAGAGTACATCATCAGGGCTGAGAACCACTACGGCTTCCGGGAGGAAGTGGTCTTCCTCAACGTCCAGCGTGAGTGACTCATGCTTTTCTATTACTTTAAGCAACATTATTTGAACGGCAGATAGGGGCTGACGTGGTAGCAACATTCCGCAAGAGATATTTAGGTGCCAATATAGTCGTGCTTGAGTAACGGCGATGGACTCGCCATCTGTCACGTTGGCACCTCAAATATATCTCTGGGCGGAAAGTGGGTCTATGGATATTACCTATACACCTCTGCCTACCCCTTCGGGGACCCTTGTGGGAAGGCGTGAGGATATATTATTATTATTATGTGATAGATGGCGAAACGTCTCTTCTCAAGAAAGACTATACGTCATTCAATTACTTGTTGATGTTTTCCTTCACCGTAAAGCTCGTGGTGAGATTAATCACTATACCTAAGTCTAGAATAACACCATGGTATTCCTTGTATGAAGCAAATACATTAATATAAAGGGTAAGTCGACCAAGATCCTTTAATGGATGCATAGTTTCCATATCTTTTTACGGATTTGACAATGAAACACCAAACCCAAATTTAGCGTTTTCAAGATATTTGAATTTTAGGTCTTACATATAAATTGCCATTTGCTGTCTACCGTGCTACTATTTTATTATTTTTTATGTAGACAAATAAATAGCATACCAAGCGGTTGATAGTTAAAAATATTGATTCGTCCTTTTTTTTGTTCGAGGAATAATATTAAAGACATACTGTAATATTAAAGACATACTGTAATATTAAAGACATACTGTAATATTAAAGACATACTGTAATATTAAAGACATACTGTAATATTAAAGTCCTACTGTATTATGTGTTAGAAGTAGTAATTGGTGTACAAATCACCAATCTCTGTCCCAATCTACACAATGCCCATTAGACACACGGAAATGATGCGCACTCAATCTGATAATTCACTAAGAATTGGGTCATCAATGCTCCTCTAACTATTTATAGTTAACCTTTAAAGCTCTGTCTAGAGATTTACTCTTGTGTTGAATCTCTGTGTTGATACGCTTGCGCTCTCTTGGCAGTAAACTATTTGCACGCTATTAAAAACATTTAAAGTTTAATTTTACAGTGATTTAAAGTTAATATTGCCTTATTAACTCTCTAGTTATTTCTTTGGGCCCTTTTAGGTACAGTTTTATCTTTATATTTTGGCTGAAAGCAATATAAAATCAGTGTTATATTTTATTGGTGTACAATACAAATTTACTAAGATTCCCGCACGGGGTAGGCAGTGAGAGAAGAGTGCCAGTTATGCACAATCTAAATAAGTGTCAATAATCCTTAGTTTTCATAAGTTTCAATAATCTATATAAGTTTCAATAATCCTTAAAAATTACTATAACTTCTCTCAATGACTTTCCTCGTATCACGTATTTGGTTATAACTCTCAGACATCATTTTATTTCAGATAATAATAACATAATTCATAATTCTTATAAAGCACAATTACTTTCCGCGTCGCTCATATTCGTCTGCCGGTGTCACACATATTGTGTCTATTTCCTATTATATTTTATATATTGTCATGAAATAAGCGTTTTCAATAGTTAAAAATATTTTTTTCTCATATAGTACCTGTCACACATATTGTGTTATTTCCTATGAAATATGCATTTCCAATAATCCTTAAAAAGTCAAATATATTTTCATACATAATATTATTAATATAAGGCGTTTACATAATACTTAAAAATGCCAATAATTCTTCCTCGTGTCCCCGTGTAACCCGACGCTGGAGTAAGATAAGCAGTGTCGTCACCCAGTTCTGGTGACGCGAATGTAACGCGAGCATTGTCCCCGCAGCCCTGCCGAAGGTGCAACGCCAGCACGTGCCGGAGGCGCCGCGCCGCCGCGAGCCTTTGCCCTACACGTTCTGGCAGGAGTCCAGCGAGACGGCGCCCTCCTTCACCTTCCAGCTGCGGCCGCGAGTCATGCAGGCGCGCGACACCTGCAAGCTGCTCTGCTGCCTCAGCGGCAAGCCCACGCCCACCGTCAAGTGGTGAGTACCCACCCCCACTCCGCCCCCACTCATACTACATAGTGCTAGCACCTATTCTTTGAGGGATACTGCTGTCGTGCAGGCTAAGAGGCAGCTGTTTGTTTCTAACACTGCCCAGCACCATCACTTAATAAGTCCGGTAACTCACAAGTGATATCTTAGGTGTTGCTGACGCCTATGATTACGGTAACCGCTTACCATCAGACGGGTCGTATGCTTATTTGCCATCTTTGTAGTTTTTAAATTGTTTTCTCGTGGTAAGATACTTTATATATTATAGATAACGGTGATATAGTATAACTTAATTGGTCAACGTTTTTACCGAATACATTCATAAGTAGTAGGTACCAGCCCTTCAACATATTGAATAAAAAAGCTAGCTGTTTTTACTCACAATGCCTCCTACAGTTTCCTAATGATATATGGATCTCAATATAAAAACTAAACGTGTTATCCAGGTACAAAGACAGAAAGGAGTTGTCTAAATACGACTACTCTATGTCGCAATCTGACGGTGTGGTGACCATGGAAATCGTGGACTGCCGGCCCGAGGACAGCGGCAAGTACACTTGCATCGCCACCAACGTGCACGGCACCGATGAGACCTCGTGCGTCGTGATCGTCGAAGGTCAGTAGCTTGATTCGAATCATACAAGCGTGTATTATGTACAGATTTCCTACAAATTGCCATAGACACATATTAAGCAAAGCTTACATATAGGTAGGTACTACTAGCTGTCCGTCCCGGCTTCGCACGGGTGGACATAATTTTTTTTTAGATGGAAAATATAGCCTTTATTACTCAGGGTGAATGTAGCTTTCCAATGGTGAAACAATTTTTCTAATCGGTCCAGTACTTTTTGAGCTAATTCGTTACAAACATACTTACCTACAAATCTTTCATCTTAATAATATTAGTATAGATATACAGGTACATATAAGTAAAGAATAAAGAACAGATACTCTTATTTATAACACAAATATCCGCCATCAGCGGGAATCGAGCCTAAAGTCCCGTAATTAGGATCTTCAACCACCAGACGGTCATTAAGATTCTAAACTGTACGGAGTAATATATGTACATGTATATTATAATATCCGCTTTGTGTGTCGCACAGGCGAGGTGACCTCACCGGAAACCGCCCAGATGATCCACAACTTCCTCCATTCGGGCGACAGGCGGTACATCGAGAAACCTCTCAAGCCTGCGCCACCACCCATCATTACTAAGACTAAGGTAATTTATATCACTTTACTTCTTGCGTAGCCTTTCTCAATAAATGGGCTAACCTCACACGCCTACCCGTAACTACACCTTCACTCCCGCTTTCCGCCAGGGATAGGTGCGACGTGACAAATGGCGAGTTCATCACCGGTGACACAAGCACAACTATACATACACCTTTGAATTTCTTCTTAAATGCATGCAGGTTACCTCTCGATGTTTTCCTTCACCGTAAAGCTCGTGGTGTGACTAATCAATGTACTTAAGTTCAGAAAAACTCATTGATACAGTCGGGATTCGAACTCGGACTATCAAATGTACAAATATTTATGAAGTAGCTAAGAGTAGCCCATTTGTCCTCTTGACAATCTAATATGTATCTTTGTCTCGTAGGTGACAATAGACCCGCCGGCGAAGTCACAGCCGCGGCCGAAGTACTCGCCGCAGAGCTCAATGGAAGCGGGCAAGAAGAAATATGGCGCCAAGCTCGACTCGGACACATCCTCTAGGTCGAGGAGTACCACAAAGGAATTAGTTTGTGAGTTTTATTAAAATTAATTGCACATAAAGCCAAATTGCCTGACTGTGAAGCTGTTGGTTCGATTCCCATTGAAGCTAGAAGTTGGGCACTAAATAGCAAAATCTTTTGGTCCTTCGAGCTGGATCCTTCTCCATCTGTCGTTCAATTGCGTGATCATGTTGATTATCGCCAGATATATTTTAGTATTCTCATAGAAGCAACTATTAAATATTTGGTGCCTCGAGCCGTTTTCCACCAGCGTCGAATATATCTTACCGTAACGCCAGGATGTTTCCTATTGGCAGACATTATTATTCGAGTGCCGCAGTAATGAGTATATATTTGGTCCTTCGAGCCATATACGTTATTATTCAAGTAACGCCGTAATGAGTATATATTTGGTCCTTCGAGCCGTATACGTTTGCGTGTGCCCCCAGTGCCGGCGTCGGACGCAGCCATGTGCGCGCCGTCTCTGGCCCGCGCGCTGCCCGACGTGCTGGCGGCGCGCGACGGCGCCCCGCTGCTGCTGTCGGCGGCCGTGCGCGGGGACCCCGACCCGCGCGTGCAGTGGTACAAGGACGGACAGCCGCTGCACTCCTCAGAGGTCACACTCGCTCACTAGCTCTTGACACTCGCACTTTTTTTTGTATTTTTCATGACATGGATACAAGACTTTTAGTCTATATGTAAGCTGTAACAACACTTACTTTTTTGCCCCAGATACTCGTGAGATTGTCTCTCGATGTTTTTATTTATTAGTTTAGTCTCAGTAACAACTATATTCCATACATGAAAAACAAAGTACCTACTATATAGTAGGTACTCTGTTTTTCAAAACCTCGATGATCGGAGAAGAAATATTGTATACAAGGTGCGCTTGCGCTTGCGCCATTAATATCATTCGTGAACTTACACGTATATACGCTTTGACGTATTGCTATAGTTATTTCACAGGCATTGTTGAACCCACACACAAATATCATCATGCCGCGTCCCTCATGGGGTAGGCAGAGAGAATATCTTGTTACCGAAGAGTTGAGAACAAAATACCTGATCCAATATCCCTATCTTACAATCAATAATAATTATCATTATCCTCCGAGCAGATCAATATCCCACAATAATAATAATGATATTTGTCTGACCAGGTCGTGGACCTGAAGTACAAGAACGGCGTGGCGTCGCTGGCCATCACGGAGGTGTTCCCCGAAGACGAGGGCGTGTACTCCCTGAAGGCCATCAACAGCCAGGGAGAAGTGGAGACCAAGTGCAAAGTCACCGTTAAACGTGCGTTATAACACTTATTACACATGGGTTAATAGTAATAATAAAAAAAAAACATTACTAATTGGTTTAATACACATGTAAACATTATACAGGATGATTTTGAAAATGAAACAGTTACATAAATATCTGACAGGACAATAATAGTAGTAGAAGAAAAAGTACTTCTGAAATCGACAATGTGTGTATATTCCGACGTTTTTTATGTATAATAGTTTCTGAAAAAGTTCAAGGAGTATTGTAGCGCGTTAATAATGAAATTATTTTGTTATCTATTATATCTATTTTCTTCATTGTATCGTCATGAGGATACCTATATTCACAATACTTTTTAGAAGACAACTGTTCTATTTTCTGAATCTATGTAACGTATGCAGGCTTCCAGATGTTTGGCTTACAGTAAAGTTGCTGCGTGATAAATTACAATAGGTACTTTAGCTTTGAAAAGCTAATTTATATGAAACGCCGAGATTTGCGATCTTGATACTAAGAAATAGATGTGTTCGCTTGTAATTAAAACATTTGTAAAAACGTGGTTATGTTAAACGGTATTCTTTTCACTGAGAGTAGTACATAAGAATATACGAGAGTATATGAGAATATATGGCCATATATGAGAGTATATGTATTAATGTTGGTGTTATGTGTTGTACAGCAATGGAAACCAACGCCGTAGTAGGCGCAGTGAAGCCCCGCGACAAGCCTCCCAGGATAGTCGACCACGCGAAGTCGCAGGTCGTCAAAGATGGTGACGCGGTTACGCTCTCATGCAGGTAAATATACATACCACTTTTCAAATACAGTTAGTATATATATAATAGACAAAATCCAAGGGAAATACATATTTAATTAACAAGAAATTAATACTAAATTAATATTATTGTCGCGCTCCTCTCTGAAAGAGATTTTAAGACTCCGTTCTTAAGGGACAGACTTTTTGGAGCCGTGCAAAAGAACCTATTTTTTAAGTCTCCTTTCAACATATTTCTGAAACATCGTTTTATACACGTTTCTCGGTTCGTTAATTTTCATAATGATGTTGTTACTAGTTGTGCCCCGCGAGTTCATGCGCGATAAATATGTTTATCTCTTTTGGGTAGAAGATCTTTTAGCCTTCGACAACATCTGTAGCAAATACATTCTCAAATGTAATTGCAGTAGCGAGTAGTTTCTGAGATTGGCGCCTTCAAACAAACAAACTCTTTGTAATTAGAGCGTAACCTACTTATGTACTTAAAGATAAAATTACACCCTGTTTGAGGGTACAGCAATATGATGGCGGCTACATGGCATGGCGCCTTACGTTTTACTTTAATACAATTCTCCAAGCAGTTATAATAAGTAATTGCTAGATGTCGCTAGCATCCACATTAAAATATAAATGCTCCACAGAATCGTCGGCGCGGAACGCTTCGACGTAGTCTGGCTCCACAATAACAAGGAGATCAAACCGTCCAAGGACTTCCAGTACTCGAGTGAGGCTAACATCCACAAGCTGAACATTGCAGAAATATTCCCTGAGGATGCCGGTAAGTGTTGTAGTTCAAGGAACCGGCGTTAGATGGCAGTGAAATTGATAGTTCATGGACAATGCGTATTACACGTATTAATTTTCATGTGTTCAACATTTATTTCTCGAGCTTTCTCAACTTTTTCTTATTAAACCTTTTTTTTTATACAACAAGAGTTGCAAACAAGCATACGGCTCACCCGGTGGAAAGCGGTTACCGTAGCCTATTTACACATACAATACCGAAGTATGACTTGTGCGTTGCCACTCTGTTTTCGGAGAGTTATACTGTGTTGGCAGCATAATGGGACTAATCCCTCTGCTGCCAACACAATATAACAATCCTCACCCCTCCCCAAGGAGCTCATTACTGGAAACCTTATTCACCGCGTAGGAACACAACACAAAAAAATGTGTTATTTGGCTACGGACTTCTATAAAGTGGAGGTCCTGCCCCAGTCGGGCAGCTCCAAATTCGCCCTGCCTCTGTTGCCCTACCTCACTTATGCCCTACCTCTCTTGAAACTTGTCTTTGTTTAATTAAATTGGTGTAAAATTAACCTCTGTTGACGTATAATTATCATAATTGTATGCTCCCATACTAGTTCGTACTGCTATTTAAGTTTGTGGGTTGCGATTTACATATATGCTATTTCTTCACTCTGAAACGGCTTCACCGGTCTGGAAGTACAATGGAGCTAGCACATTTTACAAGTACAAAATTTCTGGCCAGGCGTGTACACATGCGAGGCATTCAACGACGCGGGAGAGTCATTCACGTCGTGCTCGCTGGTGGTGACTGTCCCCGGCGAGGTGGCCAGTACGCCGCAGTACTCGGCCTTCCCGGCCTCCGTGACCGTTGCCTCCGCCGAGCCTGCACACTTCAGCGCTGAACTGGACAAGGTGAGCTGAACACATTTAAAAATATATTTTTACCAACCTACCTTTTGCAACCTAGTTGCATAGAAAAAATCCCGGGTTTCGACATTTCTTCTCCTAACACGTTATTTCTTGAAAATGGAGGTTACGGTTATTTTATATTTGATACGAGATGGTCAGTTTTTAGTTGGGTCAGTTTTATATTACAAACTATCAAACTTATCGACGACTCATCCTGCTATTAAAATCCATGTGTTCGTACTGAGTAATGACAGCGCCCCCGCCCCTTCTTCCCACCGCTCACATAACTAACGGCCAACTTGCCCCGCGCGGACTATAACAGTCAATTCATCAACGGCGAATTTCAAGGAATAATTATTTGATCAGTTATCACATCAGGTGATTATTGTGAAATGTCGATGTTTTATTGATGTGAGCATGTTTATTTCCTACAGCCACCACTCCAGCTTCAGTGGCTGAAAGACGGCAAGCCCATCGACGAGACATCGCCCCGGTACAGGTTCACCATGGAAGGCACCTCCAGATATAGGCTGGAGATCGCCAAGTGCTCGTCCGAAGACGCCGGACAATACCAGACCCGCGCCGTTGGCTCCAAGGGAGATTCCCTCGCGGCGTTCTACCTTAACGTCGCCGACGCATAATCGTACATGACTGACAAACAAAACGGGACCCAGGATGCCTCCCTGAGGCAGCCCCCACAAAATCTCAAAAAATAACTGGAATATACAATTATATTGAGTATGGATAACGTTTTTTTATACAATTCGAAGTCTAAGTGTGTAAAGGAGTTGTTTTTTTTATATTATAAACCTATTTATTTAAGTATCAGTAAGTGTTACACCCTGTCGAATGCCAATGAGAGATCGAATTCTCTACGCTCTCTAGTCACTGTTAACGTTTGAATGTTAATTTTATTTATTTGAAACTCTATATCCAATTGTTATTTTTATTTATCGTCCTCACCTAACAGTTGTTGCAGCTTCTCTTAAAACAAGCTTGAGTTTAATCAATGTTGGCGATAGATTCGGCGCGGCGTGTCAGCGTCCACCTATCGCGGGATATTTCCTAGCCACCACGAAATCTCCCGAGACTGGTCGCGCTAAGCACCGGCCAGAATCTATAATACTATTTTTATATACATTAACTGTCTTATTTTAATTGTACATAAATTAATTTATATCATGTGACAGCGTAATTTATCAATAAATATGTATACCTAAAAATTATTATCGGCTGTTTTATTTTACCTTTTATACGTATGTCTGAACAGACATTAATTGGACAAAGCGAAAGTTGTCTGTAAGTCTAGAGAGAGCTACCCCGTGAGAGACTATAATTTGTACAAGTAAAAATTTATATGACGCTTAATCTGGTACCTTCCATGGTTCCGCTACATAGCCAAGAACCTATGCTAATAGTCGGGGCTTCGATCCTTTGCATCTAACATCCTCATGTTTAAAAAAATCACAACTTTATTTCTCACAAAATCAATATTTCAAAACTGCGCCTCACGTTTTTACCGCAAATTCTTGAGTGACTCACGATCGTAAAAAAATAAGCTTCGATGTATGTAATTCTCTGCCCACAATAGGTAAGAATGGTATTATTTATAGATCGCTATTTTGCGATAAATATACAGTACAATGAGGTCTATTGCCGAAATATGTGTTATTGAGGATCATAGCTTATATATTTTTAAAGTTTTCGCTAAACAATATCTGTCATGCCATGCTGAAGTACCAATAATAACCACCTTAGATTAGACTCCTTGGAAATCCTATGGAAATACATATTATTATATCTGTTAGTATAAGATAGAGTACTCGAAACCGACATGTATGTACCTCCCTCGTGTATGAAGAGACTGATGAATGTAGACGAAGCGAAAGAGGTTACATACCTCTTTCGCCTAGAGTCTAGAAAGAACTGGTGCTCTATACTCTCTGCCTACTCCGTTAGGGACGGCGTGATAATATTATGATGATAATATTTGTTCAAATCCAAGCAGTTCCCGGGAGCAGAACGTTCGAGCAAACAAACAAATTCTGCCCTCTATATTATTAGTAGTAGGCATACCTTGGCACAATTCTACAAATCACTCAAAATTTAATCAATTATGTGACCTTTGCTATATATATATATATATAATAGCAAAGGTAATATCTCATTTTACTTCGAAATCAATAAATTGCATTAACTTGTTGTCTTGAGCACATGTTCTAGTGAAAATTCAGATTATGATAGAAAATTGAGCGTCTGTTTTAATTTAATAATTAACTACGGTGAAGGAAAAGTTCGTCAGAAAATCTGCATACGTTCTAGGAGACTTTCAAAAACATTTCCATGTATAATTATAAATATATATTATATATCTTAGACTTAATAATATGTAACTCATTAAGTAGAAGCTTTAATAGCCACAGACAGGACAAGAACCTTGTACATACTGCCACAGCTTAGCAATGAGCACGGTTTAAACGCAACTGTTGCCCACCAAAGGCAGTACGACGCACACAATCTGTATCCGAACGTGACTTAGCACTAAACTCGTATATTCAAAACAGAGATACTTATTTTAAAATATGAAATCCTCGGAACGAGTTATAATAACATGTCGGTCTTTTTATTTTCAAATCGTTCGGCGATGAGTGCAGTGACGCGGCGGGACGCTGCTTGGTATTACGTGAAAAGATGCATCAGATAGTTCGGTTTTTTACCTAGCATGTGTAGAGAGGTCAATGGCCAGTTTGACTCGAAGCAACATTACATTTCGGATTTGATTAATTTTATATCGAAATTCGATTGGTTGAGTGTTTAAGATCAGGGGAGATGATTAGATAAATGAACTTAGAAATTTATGTCATGGAAACCGTTTCGATGAGTCATAAAAACAACTCATAAATTATTCCGGTCAATACTGCCGAGATGTATAACAGACACTCATAATTAGTTGAACACATATTGTGATACATTTGGATGTAAATATAAACACGAATCAACAGAAACTTGTTAATAATGAAATTAAATTTGAATATTATCATTACATAAAAGCTAATGCACCAATTAAAGATATGGAAATATTCTGTGGTAGCCATTAACTAGTATCACACCGATGTGCGCTCAGAAACCCGAAACCATAATAGTTTGAGCGCCAGTAAAATTAATAGTCTATAAAACGGTAGCGTTCGCCGCCCCGGGATCCAGCCATTAAATCGTGTTCAAAACGCCATTAGGCAACGAGACGCAAGAGGGAATTAAAACAAAATAAAATCCCCGAAACAGGAACAAAAAGTATCACATCTCCAATCCATATTTCAATATTTATCACGAGATCGTTCGTTTTCGAACAAAATTCGAAAAGGGTTATGCTTTATTTCTTTTTTCCGTGAGGTACGTTCGGTTCTCATATTATAAATGAGTGCGGTCGGTCGGATACATTTTTTAAAAAATCATTCCATTTCTGGATTTCTTACGTGGTTCTCGGAGATCGAATCGACTTGGGTTACAATGATGATATGTTGAGGATAAGACGAGGTTTTTTCAAACTCACAGGATTTCGTGTTTGATATATGTACCTAGTTACTTGTTTTAGGTATCTTTTGGAAGTCAATATTATGAACTAATAATAAATGACCGAAAAAGCGGCACACAGATTATCAAAATAGCATTTTTATTAGCGCTGCTCCTTAAAAATAAGCAATCAGTCTGTGTGTAGAAAAAAGCAATAATTTTACTCTCATACTCGATGGTAAGCGAGCACCGTATCGACCGTGGGCTTTGCGATGAGAGAAATCGCCTATTCTAAAGCGTAACTTCACGATGTTTTGTGAGCAATTTGCTATATCAATCAGACAGCTCGAATCTGGAGTGGTGGGCTTGTCCACATTAATCATTACATGCCATTGTCATTTGCATAGTACATCTTTTGTTTCTCAAAGAAATCATTAACCGGCCGAACCGATTTTTTTTTAATTTTACGTTTTTAGATTGAAGATACGCCAAATAAAAGGAAAAGTTATTAATACTGTAATGGGATTTATTCGTCAGTATGAATAATTAAAAATGCTAAAGAAGCGAAACAATAACGAATTATCTATCCACCCGCGATATGGTAAACTAAATACAACGTTATATTGATAGACCGACTAGATCTCTGCTAGGTGACCTGGGATCCTCGCACGGCATAAATTGTGACGACCTTCATGATAAGTAATATTCGTAATATTAATCTAGATGTTATACCTTCGAATTTCGAACAACTCTTTCAAAAAATTATGTGTTCAAAGGTTGCAAAGGTGACAAACAGACTTGCCGCCTCCCTCATGGTAAGCAGTTACCAATGAACGTTTACAACACCAAGGCTACCTCGTGTTACCGACTCGGGAGATCTTTCGGTCTCGCCATTATTCAGTTAAGTGGCAAAATTATTTGGACACTACAAAAAACGTTTAGAAAGAAAACACTGCTAACCCTAAAATAAGTTGTTTGAAGACCACTGACTTGGCCAATATGCAGACATCAGTCAGGTTCCAGGGCTTCTAGATGGATGGACTAGATGTACTATCTACGTAATACCTCACGGAGTAGGCAAAGAGTAGAGCGCTAGTTCTGTCTAGACTAGCAAAGGGGAATTTATAAGAGTTGATAATATACGTATAAAGTGCGCTAAAACACTTATTGCTATATCAAGTACAATGTACCTCTGAGGCTGCGTGTACTGCGAGAGTTTTAACTCACTTTTGGTGCAACAAATCAGTTTCGATATATGTTTAGGGGTCTGCAGTGAAATTTATCATCTCTCAACTTAATTATTTAGCGCAAGCAAGTAGGAATGATATGACAAGATTTTTATTTCTTACGATAATCTTAAGGGCCGTGGTGGCCGAGTAGTTCGTGTAGCCTGCAACACAAATATACCAAGTTCGAATTCCGACTGCACCAATGACTTATTTTGAATTTACGTGCAGTGAGGTGAGTGATATACTAGTGTCGCTGAAGGGTCAGACATCGGTGTCTTGGAAGTAGGTGCCAACGTGACAGATGGCGAGTCCATCACCGTTACGCAAACACGACTATATACATACGTCTTTGAATTTCTTCTTTAGGTACGTGGAAAAGCTGTGCTAACAGAAAGAGGGTGTTGGACCCTTATTCCACCCATTATACGGTCAGCAACACACAATTGATACTACTCCAGGTGCTGTTTGCATCTATAGGTTACGGTAACCGTTTACCATCACGCGACACTACATAGAAATATATTTCTAAGCCGAAAGCGTCGTAACTTACAGGAATACAACTTAAACAGAACCAAATCCCTTTTCACGGGCAACACGCGCAGCAGTTAATTTTTCCATATCTTATTCGATTCTTGGAGTTTAAAACAAAAATGTGTGGAGTCGAAAAATATTAAAATAATAATATATTTTTATCGCTCCCCAACAACAGCCCGCCGGCAACAGAGAAAGAGGTGTACACCCACTTTTTGTTGGGAACAAATTTTGGTGTTAGCGTGAAAGCTTTGTCGCCATATATGCCTTAAGACGTAAGCAAGTGTCCTCAAATCGAAAAAAAAACAATGCCTTCAATGTGTTCAAAACTATATTGAAGGCAAATATTTATCATAGAACAAAGTTCATCGCCGCGTCTGTCTGTCTGTATGTTCGTAACAAACTCAAAACTATTAAACAGATTTTCATACGGTTTTTCCCAATAGACAGAGTGATTAATGAAAGGGAATAATTTGTAAGGTGGTGCGTACATCGGTTTATAATATAATAATAATAATAAAACATAAGTCGTCGTGGCCGAGTGGTTCAAGGTTGCCTGCGACACAAAGATCGCAAGTTCAAATCCCGACTGTACCAATGAGTTTTTCTGAACTTAAGTACAGTGATAAGTCACACCACGAGCTTTACGGTGAAGGAAAACATCGAGAGGAAATCTACATACGTCTGAGAAGAAATTCAAAGGCGTATGTATAGTTGTGCTTGAGTAACGGCGATGGTCTCTCCATCTGTTACGTTGGCACCTAAAATACCTCTGGCGGAAAGTGGGTGTGTAGGTATTACCTATACACCCACTACCTTACTATCTTATCTACCTTACTTATCATACTACCTTTGCCTACCTCTTCGGGGACCCTTGTGGGAAGGCGTGAGGAAGGTGTAAAATAATGTTTATATTATATTATAAAACATAAGTATTGTTGAATATTTTCAACGACAAAACACAACAATGTATGTACTCGAGCGAAGCCGGGTCAAGTCGCTACTATATTAATAAATACAGAAGGGAAGCACGCAGTATAAACTTCTTTAGCAATATTTAGTAGCCAGTATTTTCAGCCAACGGCTGCATGTCATTAATTTTCAGCATATATTCCCAGGTATCCAAAGTGACCATATTACTATGACCTAAAAATAAATATTTAATTTGAAACGTTGATTAATTAAGTAGTACATATAAAAATTGGCGAGTCCACACCACTCCACATTCCTGTACAATAGTTTATTACGTCGTCCGTTCGCCTTTTATTTGCGCGATCGACTCGTACTGATTTAAAACGCATGTGTCTTCGGTTCGATTCCTGTCCGGGTGCGCTTAGTGAGCTCACACGTGCTTATCATACCGTATTTAGACTCTATTGCTTTGAAATAAGGCCTACTTTGTTAATTGCTAGCTCTGGTGATTTTAATGCAACAATTTAAGTTCGCGTACTATTTAAGGAATATATGCTTTATGGGGAGGTGATAGATTTCGTATTTGAATGATGTCGCTGGCTACCTATGTAGCAGTTGTTGTAACATACATTTTAAATGTATTCTGATTTAGATCTTACCTGGTTACAATAAGGGTGGATTTTGATTACTTCAATCTATTTTATATCTGTTACAATTGTGTTAAATTACGTAGATTACTCGGCAATCTATTATAGGCCAAGTTCTTTTGTATACATAAAAAATATTCTAGAAATGATGGGATTCAATGAAACATATTATTTTCATTTATATTATATGAGCCGTGGTGGCCGAGTGGTTCGAGCAGTTGCCTGCGACGCAAAGGTCGCAAGTTCGAATCCCGACTGTACCAATGAGTTTTTCTAAACTTAAGTACAGTGATTAGTCACAACCACGAGCTTTACGGTGAAGGAAAACATCGAGAGGAAACCTGCATACGTCTGAGAAGAAATTCAAAAGGCTTATGTATAGTCGTGCTTAAGTAACGGCGATGGACTCGCCATCTGTCACGTTGGCAACTAATATACCTCTGGCGGAAAGTGGGTGTGTGGGTACTACCTATACACCTCTGCCTACCTTGTGGGAAGGCGTGAGGATATATTATATTATATTATATTATATTATATTATTATCAGCATTAGGATCAAACACAGAGCTATACAAGTCATTTATACAGTTGAGTTTAGTTTAGGTGCCGATGTTGTAAGGTTTCTAGTAATCGCCTGCAGCGCACAGATTGCACGTTCAAACCAGACTGTTCCAATGAGTTTTCCTGAACTTAATTACAGAGTCACAACACGACGTTTACGGTGAAGGAAAACATCGAGAGGAAACCTGCATGTTTTCTTTCACGGTACAGCTCGTGGTGGTGATAAACTGGACTATTCAGAATAATCTCATTAATATAGAGATTTGGAATTCGGACTTGTAATATTTGTATGGCAGGCGACAACTCAAACCCCTCAGCCACCACAATTCAATTAGAAATAAGTACATATTTTTCGTATTAAGCATAAACATAAATACAAATTTCATTAATTTCAGTGGCCAGAGAGAGTAAATCGCCTGCTCTCTCTAGGCTTACTCTTTTGCTTCATCCACATTCATCAGTCTCTTCATACACGCCGGTGTAGGTACTCCGTAAAGTACTTCTTTTATAGACGTACCAGCTGTGCCCTGCGAGTTCACTTACGTAAACATTGGTATTATTGGTAAATATTTTTTTCTGAGAACATATCCTTTATAGTAATCCAGCTTATAATCTATCTCTGTGCCAAACTGCATCAAAATCCGTTCAACCGCTCTGGCGGTTAATTAACAAACATTAAGTACAAATTCTGCATTCAAACATACATACATATCATCACGCAGAGTCCCTAACGGGCCAGGCAGAGAGTATAGAGCGCCAGTTCTCTCTAGACTATTATATAACTGCATTCATAATATTATTAATTATTATTAATCTTCATGCCTTGGCTCAATGGTCCCCGAAGGGGAAGGCAGAGGTGTGTAGGTAATACCCACACATTCATAATATTAGTCTTTAGGATAGAGGATATTTTAACGATCATTAAATTAAGCAAAATAACTCAACTCGTAACCGCCCGAGGTCCCAAATTTTATAATCCCGGCCGTTGACCTCGGCCCCTATTGTCTCTCGGCCACAAAAGGGCGTTTTAGATATAAAAAAAACAATATTCCGTCATTGTGGGGGTCTGTCATTGATCATTTTTCAAAAACCCACAAATTCTAAGGCACACCCTCAAATTGAGGCCAAATTCAAAGAAACACGAAGAAAGGTATCTCGTATCTCATTTATTAGGTCTTTTTATTTGCATACTAGCCGCGCTCCGCGGCTTTACCTACTTTCAAATATTATATGTATTACAAATACATTTATTGCTCTGTTTGTTTGAGTATTAGCATATCGTCTTTCTCAAAAAACAGGCTATCTAATTAAAAAGAAACTGATTGGTCTAGTAGTTCCGAAATTAGCGCGTTCAAACAAACTTACCTTTTTATATAATTTATTTACACCTTTAAGGACTTTATCACGTGGTCACACCACAAGCTTTACAGTGAAGGAAAACATCGAGAGGAAACCTGCATACGCTTGGGATGAAATTCAAAGGCGTATGTAGTCTTGCTTGAACACCGGTGACGGACTCGACATCTGAACGTTGGCACCTAAAATATATCTCCGACGGAAAGTTGTGTGACTACACACATCTGCCGATCTCTTCAGGGACCCTTGTGGGAAGGCGTAAAGATAATCTGTATATAATTAGAATAATTAATACCTATGTTCCTAAAGAATAGTGTATGTTAAAGTAATAAATAAAAGTATTATTGTAATTAATAAAAGAAACGATAATTTAAGCATACATACACCCAACACCACGCAGAGGATATAGAGCGCCAGTTCTCTCTAGACTTACATACCTCTTTCGCTTCGTCCACATTCATCAGTCTCTTCATTCATGCTCGTCGATTTCGAGTACTATTGACGTTCCCGTCCTTGAGCTTCCGATCGATTTGATCTAGGTAGTTGGAAAGTGGTCTTCCTCTGCTCATTTATATATCTATATGTATAAGTAAATAGGTTAAGTAAATAGGTAAAAGTAAATAGGTTAGGTAAGGTTAAGTTACTATAACACAAGCTTTGCTCAATTTAGAACTCTTTTAAGAACATTTATAAAAATATAATTAACCTAAGTCTTAATTAAACGAGAACAAAGAATGTGTCCGCATGCAGACCGAGACGCGTACAACAATGTACCCTTATTTTATAACTAAAATATATTGTACGTACATCCGCGCGATCGGTTTGCCTTCACCCATACATATGACTTTTATGAATCGGGCTACTAAATGCCGTGGAGTCGACTCAGTATGATAAATATATTTCAATGCGATTTTTATCTTTAGTTAGTGAAATGTGTTTTCTTTTCGGTACAAGTAAGGAACATTATCCAGCGTCGGTTCGATTTTATAATAAACAAGCTCCTTTCCCTAAAGCACAAAAATCGGTCTTTTTACGTCGCCAAAGTACCCCATGTGCCTGATGGTAAGCGGTTACTACCGCCTACGTACGCATGTAACCTCGCGTATAACCATAAACTTTGAGTTGTAGGAATCTTTTGACACCGTTATTGAAAAACCCTATGTTATGTCTAGGAAAAGCTCAACGGGGATTTCATTCCACAGTTGGACGTTAATAACAGATTTTTGTGCTTATTTAGATACCTCAGTTTGTTGTAAGCAGCGCTCCAACAATATCGCAGTCTAAGGCGACTCGAGTAGTGCGCGCGCGCAGCTCGCCGGCGGGCGCGCGGCGACGTGCATCGATTTATGCCGATACTCGATAATTAAAAACAATCCGCCATATTGCTTTTTGTCTCTCCTTTTATTCCCGTTTTTGTGCGTCCCTCATTTGATTGTAAAGCTTTTGCCCTTTTTTCAAGATCCTTAAAGGGTTCGCCGTTTGTATTAACGTGCTATCTGCTCGTTCCGTCGGTAAAGCAGACGTTTTAATTTATATATAGTTCCACAAGATTGCAGAACAATGAGAATAAAATTATTTTATTGTATTTATGTATGCATTACTTGATATATTTTGAATCTTTACGGAATTCTTTGTAAGTCATTAGAAACGAAGAGTTCAACGGGATCTTTTGGGACGGGACTACAGTTGGCTTGCCCGACTGGAGCAGTATCATCATCATACAAAAGATAGCAGTGAACAGCAATTTCGAGTAGTATTGTTAGTGTTTCTATGATCTGTATCCCAGCGGATTGCAGAAGCTGAGTCAGTCCCTTTCTCATACTGCTAGCACAGAAGCCGAAGCTGATTCATAAGGGCGGCAAATAATGAGTGATAATCTCAGGTATTCATTACTTGCTCTTATAGACTATTGTATCGCTTACCATCAGCGTTAAACAAAATAATTGCCAAACACGTATCATGTTCATGATTAGCCACACCACGAGCTTTACGGCAAGTGCTTTGTAGGCAAACATCGAGAGGAAACCTGCATAGGTTTGAGAAGTAAGTCGTGCTTGAGAAACGGCGATGGACTCGCCATCTGAACGTTGGCACAAAATATATCTCGTAAAAGTGTGTGTGAGGGTACTACACACCTCTACCCCTTCAGGGACCCTTGTGGGAAGGAGTAAAGATATATAATATTTATAAGTCTTCCGAATTAGGCAACTAACTACTCCTCTAATCAGATGAGATTGAAGAAACTACATTAGAATAGGTGGTAACCCTTATTAATCAAATTGGGATCAATTTACAAATAACGTAATATGCACACAACTAGACGCAACGAGTCACAAAAAGCTTGTTTGAAAACGTGATTATTATAGTTGGTATCTGGTGCTAACCGCAATATATTTTAAACCAACCAAATAATGATCATTACAGATAACTATAAATTGACAGTGACAGCGTCAACTGTCACAGACGGCATTAACTGTCACCTATTGTCAAGGTCAAAGAGTAATGGGGTCATTTGGAGCACAGATAACGAACTTCCATTGTGCGTCGTTTAGTTTTCGAAAGAAAAAATCAATATTGACCTCGCTACAAAGCGAAATTTTGCACTTTTTAAAAATATAAAACACAAAACCCCGTTGAATAAGAGCGATCCAGGTGCGACGAAAGGGTTGAACTGATCTCCTGTCCCTTTCACACCCGGTACAGTTGTTCGCTCTCTCGCTCTCTAACCCTTTGACGAAGGGTGTTTTTTTCGGGCAAATCTCGTATTTTCTCATTGATTTTTTTCCGTTATAATGAGATATTGTGTTACTGGGTTCTTTGTTATATTTTCAAGTTTAGAATTTGTATTTTTATGTGTTGCACGACGCAACCTCCTGTTTGCAATACACATTACACGCCAGTTGCGTACGCGCATATCGAGCGATTTCTGAGATTAACGTTCCGTTGTATGGAGGTTATTTATTGAATGAAATTGTAAAATAGGAAGTAGCAATCTTTATCACTAAAGTTATATTATATCTATTACTAAGTAAAGTCCCTCACGGGGTAGGCAGAGAGAGTAGAGCGTCAGTCCTCTGCAGACTTACAGGCCTGTCTTCTTATCTCTTCAGTAATTCTCGCTGCTTTGAGTACTCTTGACGTTCCTATCATTGATATTTCTTTATGATTCGAATCGAATCGAATATATCGATTTTATTACATACATATCATCGCGCCAAGTCCCTAACGGGGTAGGCAGAGAGTATAGAGCGCCACGCCAGTTGATTTGCGAATCTCTTCATTGCGGATTCAATCTAATATCGTTACTCCGCACATTTTTCGAAGAGATCGCATCTCACCTGCATTCAAGCTATTTTCATACTTCCTCTGACATACCCAGAATTCGCTTCCATACAATAAGGTAGGTACCAATATCGCGTTGTGGACAGCAACTCGATTTTATTATAGCTCTAAATGTATCGATTTGTCATGAAAGGACTGCCTACCCGCTGACTGAGTTGTTACTGCCAACGTAATGCCTCAAAGATCCGCTTGCAAAACTCTCAGGAGACAGAATGATTACAAAATTAACGACACCTACAGAATGTATAATTAACAAGTCTAATACAATTTCTAGTAACGGTACTATTCTATAAACATGACATTTAGATATGAACGCGATTGTCTTCTGTGCGACGCGGTTGCCTATTCTTAGATCAGGGTTGCCACTTTACAAAGTTGTATCTCATATTAAGTCCTTGGAAAGCAGTGATTTAAAAATCGATTTTTTATACCAAACAAGCAAGGTTTCCACTGGATGGTAAACGGTTAACGCAGTTTTTAAGCGCTTGCTTTATAGCAGGATGGATGACCTTTATTGGTGTTTGTTTTCTTACTCTCGTCACAGACGAGAGTAAGAATTATGTTTTTTTGTTATCACCACGATATGTGAAAGAATTTAGATTAAATTTTAAGAGGAGGCGTATTTAGGTTTAATGACCCCAGTAACGAAATCATTATTTAAGCTCAAAAGTTTGGTTCCCTAATATAAAAAAGCTTTATCGATAAAATATTTTTTTTTAAATCATACCTTAAATTAGTAAAGTTATAGACGGAATGAATTAAAATAAATTTTAAATTATATGTTTTGGAACTCCAAAATAGCTTAAAGATTGCCTAGATACTAGCAGCTTACGTTAGCTTATGTTACTTTGGACCTGGATGGAGGCAGCTGGCTTAATATTTTCATCACGAAAGAGACTTCTGTTGGATCATAATTATTATTATCGTGAACTATCCTTACACCAGACTTTTTTCGGAGGGAATGCATCTCATCTAACCAATTTTTTTCATCTGACTTACCCATGATTTGCGGTCGTCTAATAAAATTGGGCTCAATATAGCACCTTGAGCAACTACGGGAGCAATTTCTGTACAATTAATTGGAATACTAATGTAGTTTTCCAATTAATTGTTTTGAAAGCGCGACAGTAACCCTACAGCCGCTGACGAATACGACGCCCACGTCTCTAAATCCTAAATAACAAACGACGCGAGAAAAAAATAATTAAATAGAATTGTAATTGTGTAATATGCGCTTGCCCCGCCATCTTCTGAACATCTGTTATTGTCAACACACCTGAGGACGTACGCTGTATGCCTATCTCATTCGTTAACGTAAAAAAAGTATGTGTGTGACAGAGACGTGTGAAGAAAATCAGTTCACGCAAGATATGGAAGTGACAAAAAACTCACGCTTCCTGTGTCTTTCGTATCATTTGAAAAAGGAATAACGCCCGCGCAGTGAACGTGGCGATGCGAGATACTTTTTAGCTGAATTAATAATATTTAAATTAAACTTTACCAAACAACTTTAGGTAAACGTAAAATAATAATAATTTAAGACTAGCTGTGTTCCTCGGTTTCGGGTAACATTTGATTTCATTGGTACTCAATTCCGCTAATAGATTTTGCGTAAAAGAGGAAAAACAGTAGGATGGGTACAAATTTAAGTAATTAGAGGTAAATGAGCTTCAAATAGCAGCTTAAGTTGCTTTCAGTTCTTTCGCGTCATCCACATTCGTCAATCTCTTCAACCATGCTGGCTAGTTATGAGTGCTCTTGATGTTCCTATGTCCTTGATCTAAATAGATAGTTGGGACATGGACTTCCTCGATCTCTTTTTCTATATATTTTCGCATTGGGTTATAATTTACCACCACTTATAATTTATATGAAAACCTTAATAGGCACAAAAACATCAGTACATGGAATCACATATCTGCGCTAGAATTGTCTGTCTTTTGTAAGTGAAGGATCTGCTCATGGAAGACCCTAGTAAGCAGTACTAGCTTTGTACAGAAAATACCGTTTCCTCCATTCACTATTAATGTTTATTAGGATACATCTTGAAATCTAACGTATACTACTCATGCCGTGTATGAAGTTTTGACGTATTCCATACAATGTAGACTTTTTAACAATTCGAAAATAGAATGTTTTTAACTTAACCCTTCCATATTTGACAAAAAAGATCGTCTTATTTTGTTTTTTACTCTTTATATTTAGAACGCGACGAGGCCGGAATGAGAATTTGGTTCTTTTGAATTTAGAAACGGTTCAAAAATGGAAGACAGGCCGTTTGTTACATCTTGCATCGAAATATGGATTAGGATAACGGGCTTACTTTAAAACCTTGAGTGAAATAAAATTAAATAATCTATTCGCCAGAATACGGTTTATTAGCTAATGTGAGTTGAGTGTGTGAGTGATTAGTCACACCACGAGCTTTACGGTGAAGGAAAACATCGAGAGGAAACCTGCATACGTCTGAGAAGAAATTCAAAGGCGTATGTATAGTCGTGCTTGAGTAACGGCGATTGGCGATTGGCACCTAATATACCTCTGGCGGAAAGTGGGTGTGTGGGTATTATCTATACACCTCTGCCTACCCCTTCGGGGACCCTTGTGGGAAGGCGTGAGGA
>JACCPG010000317.1:4987-69020 GCA_016069955.1 Drepana arcuata
TTACTCAAGCACGACTATACATAAGCCTTTGAATTTCTTCTCAGACGTATGCAGGTTTCCTCTCGATGGTTTCCTTCACCGTAAAGCTCCTTGTGTGACTAATCACTGTACTTAAGATCAGAAAAATTCATTGGTACAGTCGGGATTAGAATTTGCGATCTTTGTGTCGCAAGCAACTGCTCGAACCACTCGGCCACCACGGCTCTACTCACGGCACTAAAAATAATAGGCAACAAAATTTCAAAAGATAGAGATTTAATATATATATATATATACTATGCTTAAATGCTCTTTAACAACCAAATACGTATTCACGCATATACATTTATCATAGATAATTTATATACATATCTACGTACGAGATCAAACCAGAATTGAGGAGTTCCATAAGTGAGCCGACCATGCTGCATAGCCCGTAGGATTAGCAAGCTGAAGTGGCAATGGGCTGGCCACATAGCTTGAATGGACGATGGGACAAAAAGATTTAGAGTGGATCGTGGACATCCTGAACTGACAAGCGTAGTGTGGGACGGCCACCTACTGGACCGACGCGACCACGACCTGGCGATTTTCACCAGTGAATTTCAGTTGCGTGTGTGTGGCGATTTCAGTTGTTCAGCAGTGGACAGAGATAGGTTGAAATGACCATGATGATATCTACGTATTTTGTTAGTAAGTAGTTGTTGTAAGCTTAGGAACAATAACATGGTACCTACACTCAAAGTAACCTAAAAAAACAAACTCCAAAAATGCTTCGGTGTTCGCAGTATTCCTTGGCTTTATGTTAATTTAAACATTACTAATAATTAAGACACACATTACATAAAACCCAGACAATTAACCAATGTTTTCTTAACATAAACAAATATTCACACTCGTCTATAAGTACATATATACAAAGAACTATAATGTCACATGGTAACTGCGACTATTGAAAAGGTCTATTCAACATTGGCGGTGCTTCAGATTCCACCGGGTAAAAACCTAGTCTCTCACACAAGTCCGCTTACTTACCAGATCAACTCCGTATTTTACGACCATTCTGTCTTCGTATTTTAAAACCAGGAAAGTTCGTGTTTTACAAAATCTTAATACTTGTAGTATCTTCGAATACAACCTTTAATTAAAGGTCACAGGAAAAAAGGAAAATTTGGCAAAGATAAACTCACAAACATCGATGATACTGCTAACCAGGAAATATCCTGGTTGCTAATAAGCCACACAACACTTGAACTTGAATGTCAATCGGTGTCCGACAATTGCCGTAGAATACCATTTTGACTAATTCAATAGTTCGTATTCAATACGAAGAATATTAGGCCTGAACGTGCGGCACCTGACCTCACATAATAAACATGTGACTTAATTTTGAGTAACCACAGTCAGTGGGCTATGAATATTTTTTCGCAAAAACTGGCACGCCTTCAAATACTGGGATAGAATGTTTATATCCAATAACTTTAGTTGTTTTTAAAGTAGATAGTAAACATAATTATTATATTATGAAGAGGTTGAGTATGTGTATTTGGCTTTGTTTTGAACGTGCTATCAGAAACAAATTAACCGAAATATTTTGCATTACATTATTGAGGAAAGCTACAGGCTACTTTCAATTATGTTACTACCCCAAGGAACGGAGCAGCTAAATTTATCACTGTTAAAGTTTAAAGGAATTGCTTTTTTCCCACCTTGATGAGTTTTAAAAATTGAAAATCAACAAGGATCCTAAAATGACATCGCATAACATGTATGATATAGAAATGAACATTACCTTTTAGCTCCTTTCTCCTCGTATGAGCTTCGGTAGAACCCGTGCAGATTGTCGTTCAGTATGCCGGTGTACGTAATGTTTAGAACATATTGCTTCCCCGCCTCCAGCCTTTCACCTAAGCTCACTATGTGAAAATTCCGCGGGATATCTTCCACTCTTCGAACAACTTTTACAGTATCACTGTTCTCTTTATGGTATAACTTTACATCTTTCAGAGTAAGTTCAACTCCGTGAAACGTAATTCTCTTCGTTTCATTAACAACAGTTAAAACTATACTAACTTCTCCGTTAAAAGTAAAATTTCCTTCATAAATAAAAGGCTCTATTTTGAGATAATATTTTTCAGGTTTTACGTCAGTTGGTAATCGTAGATCCGTAGGCGCTAAGATTGTCGTTGGCGTTGTCGTTTCGAGTGGTATGACAGCTTTGCTGTGTTCCGTTGTTAGTGGTATCACTAATAATTTTGTTTGATCGACACAATGGCACAGTTCGTATTTAGTCACGTTAGCTAATTGATCAGTCCTTGGACAGGCTGCGTAATTGTACACTAAGAGCGAGGCTGTGACTAGAGTTAAAGCGAAGATCACGAGGATGACAAAGGCGAGACACTTGGAAAGATAGATGCCTCTCCTGGTCTTGGTGGAGTAGTCGGTTGGAGTTCCGTCCATTATGTTGAGGGGTTCGTGCGCTTGGGTCATCACATCACCGTTTTGTCGACCTGCAGAAAAAGATAACCATTAAGTAACAGAATTTGTCGATTCCTCGGCTACTTCGATCAGGAACGACTGTATATATGTCTTTAAATAGGTACGTCTTCTGGTACGTATCTACGTACAAATAAAATTCAATTCAAGACGAAACGTAATGTATCATATTTCTACACTAATATAGTAAAGAAGAAGAAAGTTAGTTACGTTGGTTTGGAAGATGCTACGATGTATCACTATTGATTGAATACGCTCATCCGGCGGAATGGCCAAATAAATATTCACTGAATACACCTAAGAGGTGTGCCAAGATCATGAAATACCGAAGATAAATTTGCCTTCAATATTGTGGATGAAAATAATGTATAAATTGTCTACTCTTCTGCCTCTTTACGGCACCTAATGAATGCACCTGGCCTCTTCAATATAGCAAATTGTAATGACCACCTATTATAGGCATCATGAATTGTTCCGAGCATTGTGAGCTAACCTTGGCTCGGGTTTCACGGGTGGTGGTCCTATTACCATTCTAATTCAATTGCTGTATTGTCAACAACACTAAAGATATGTAGGTAGTAGTAGAAGGATGTAGTTGTGGAAGCTCTGGAGCTACATATATTAGGAGTTAAGTATTTCGTTAGGTCTGGGTCTTTTTTATACTAAGGTGGCATACAAGCATGCGGTATGATGGTAAGCATTACCGCTGTCTTTAGATGCCTGCAATACCAACGGTATCGCCCGCTCGAGCGAATCTGTATTCGTTGTTGAGAAAACTTATATGCGCATTTATAAATGACTAATTCGACTTATTAATTCCTATATTATTTTTATGCATATTTATATTTATACCTATATTCAAAATTTATATCATATATATTTGACGGCCGACTCGTGGTTCGAGCTCGTGACTGCGAAACTTGAGGTCGGGGTTCCATTCCTGCTGAAGGCAGATATTTGTGTGATGAACACGAGTATTTGTACCTGTCTTGGATATCCTAATGCAACCTATTAGTAAATATACCGTTGTCTAGTTACCATAACACAAGCTTTGCTTAATTTGGGGCTAGGTCAATTTGTGTCGAATTGTCATAAGGTATTTACATTGTCATAAAAAAGAAACATTGATTTCCTATAGACATACGGGCGACACTCATTGAAATGCAATAAAAAACACATACAAAGGCACATACATTATACAAAGGTATATGTTTTAACGAGTAAACTGATTCCAGTCACTTTGTTCACCCCCATTTCACTGTAGTCACACTGCTTCCATTGTGTGATTGAAATCTGTATAAGTAATCAAAGCGAGTTGGGTGTTTGGTCCAAACATAAAATTTATCGGATTAACTTTAATTTTTAACATATTTAAATACACTGATTAGTCACACCAGCTTTACGTAAAAAGAAAACATTGACAGCGAACCTGAGTACGTTTGAGAAGAAATTAAAAAGACTCATTATAGATGTCTAGCATAGACGTGCTTAGCGGCGATGAATTCGCAAGCTGTCACGTGAGCACCTTAAATATATCCCGACGAAAAATGGGTGTGTGCTACACCTCACTTCCAACTACTACAGTTACACCTTCGGGGACCCCCAAGAAGGCGTGAAGATACAAAAAAAAAATATATTTTTACTAATATTTTTAATCCCTTTCCCGCTTACCGCCCGTAGTTTACACCACACATGAAATACTCTCTTGCCGCATAGATGCAACATAATATAATAACACAAGTATGACGGGCAAACAGATCCCGCGGGATCGTACTGCATTCAGGTCAAAGTTTAAATTACATTTTAGTTCGTTCATTAGCTTCGGTCTGGCTTCAATTAAGCATAATGGGGTATTCTCTCTAGAAAACAGACAAGTTTCCAACGTCACGCTATGGAGCAGAAAATCCCCTGAGGGCGTATGTTTCTGTCTGTTTGTGTATGACTGCGGCCTGGTAGAGTTTGAGTCGAATAAATATCTAAGTCAAGCCCATGTCGTCCATTGTATATCCTGAACTTAAGTATCCACCGTGATACAACTATAACATTACGGTGAAGGAAAACCCTGTCTTCTCTGACAGGGTTTTCTAGGGCCTTCTTACTTGTGATGAGAAATTGAAAGACATTTATAAAATACTAGCGACCCGCCCCTGCTTCGCACGGGTGCAATGTAGATACTAATTATATGTGAAAGATAAAAATGGTTACTGTGGGTTATCCTTTAGGGATAAATATATACCCTCACGAATTTATTATCGATCTTTTTAATATATACAATTCTGTAGTACATTAATTTGATCTATCTTGTATGATTTAGTCATCCTTTGCGATTTAAGCGCACAAAAATATTTTACATGTATGTATGTAAAAGTTCTACTTGAATCACTCTATCTATTGCTGCATTATTATTTAAATATAATTGTTTAAGAGATCTCTTAATTAGAAATTAGAAAATGAATTTAGAAACTTCATTTTATATTATGTAAAGAAGTATGTATATCACTACTACATTCTAGGTTAAATTTCTGTGATTATACTATGGCTTTGGACCTGCGCTGTTGTACTCGTGAGGCTTACAAAACCTCTCAATATACATACATAATATCACGCCGAGTCCCTTACGTCGTAGGCAGAGATAGTAGAGCGCCAGTTCTCTCTAGACTTACATACCTTCGCTTCGTCTAAGTCTCATATTTAATCATATATAATATTACAAGGTCGAAAACAGGATTGACTCCGTTATTACTTAAAGTAACTGCTTATCTTAGTTATATAGTAGTTGGCCTTTATAGTACACAAAAACGTCCACATGATAGCAGAGACATGCAAAATAATTCATTGAGCATTTCCATTAAATCCATAAATAACTTAGAAGGAACCTTATGTTAGATATAATAAGTCACAATTTCATTTACCCCCCCAGTCTGTTGTGACTTGGAAATTATTCAAGCGTTTGAAAAGCTCGTTTATATGAAAGAAGTAGCATGAATAGTCGATGAAAGGTTGAATACCAAACTGCTTTTTATTAAGGGATGTACGTGTATATAATAGCTGTGTGTAAAGGGTCTTGCTTAAGACTGTATCATATTAAAGAGATAGGAAGACCCGTGGCGGCTGAATGGCTTAAGAAGTCATCTGTGATATCAAGGTTGTTGGTTTGGATCCTGACGGTTTGAATTAAGTTCTAAATTTAACATACATACATACATATAATCACGCCTCTTTCCCGTAGGGGTAGGCAAGGACCACTTCTTTTCACTTGCTACGATCCTTACATACTTGTTTCGCTTCGTCCACTTTCATTATTCCCTTCATTCTGACCTGGACTTTTTTCAAGACGTCTCTGATTTATAATATTTATTTATTTATTTATACATCATTAGTACGGCTAAAACACCAATCACACTAATTAATAGTTAAGTCTAGAATATATAAGCTTTACGGTGTGGAAAACATAATGTGCTTCTTCTTTCTTTCTCATAAGAAAGATTTAACGACGTATGTAAAGAGATTTCGACAGACTTGCCATATATCTGGCGAAACGCGGATATTCCCCACTCCCTACCCCGTGAGCTTCATTAGAACACAACACTAGCTCATTTAGTCACCAAGAACGGCTGAGTCAATAATTTTTCTTAATCAATATTTTTCATCTACTCGTCCATCTAATCTACCTTGACTGGAAGTGTGAAATCGAACACAATTTGAACATAAAATCACTAAGCCACATCTTTATGAGTAAACTGTCAAAACTAGAATATTTGAATACGTGGTCAATATTTGGCACCTATATTGACTTTACCTACAACATGTGACATTGGTGTGAACATAATCATTCGTTCGCACCAATGTCCGTCGTTCGTTTCACCTTAGAGTTAGACTTAACATTGCCGGTTTTACGGGAAAAAATTACAGCCTAAACTATAACAGGTTTTAATAGTATTGAGCCGTGGTGGCCGAGTGTTCGAGCAGTTGCCTGCGACGCAAAGGTTGCAAGTTCGAATCCCAACTGTACCAATGAGTTTTTCTAAAACTTAAGTACAGTGATTAGTCACACCACGAGCTTTACGGTGAAGGAAAACATCGAGAGGAAACCTGCATACGTCTGAGAAGAAATTCCAAAGGCGTATGTATAGTCGTGCTTGAGTAACGGCGATGGACTCGCCATCTGTCACGTTGGCACCTAATATACCTCTGGCGGAAAGTGGGTGTGTGGGTATTACCTATACATCTCTGCCTACCCCTTCGGGGACCCTGTCGTGTACGTAACGTGACAGATGTCGAGTCCATCGCCGTTACTCAAGCACGACTATACATACGCCTTTGAATTTCTTCTCAGACGTATGTAGGTTTCCTGTCGATGTTTTTCTTCACTGTAAAGCTCGTGTTGTGACTAATCACTGTACTTAAGTTCAGAAAAACTCATTGGTACAGTCGGGATTCGAGCTTGCGACCTTTGCGTCGCAGGTAACTGCGACGCAACCACTCGGCCACCACGGATTTTCTTTAATTTAACAAAAACAAAATATATCAAAGTAGTGGTACAATCTGATCAATTATTATGAAATGACAAGTCATAAAAGCATAATTTATGAGAATAGATAATAATTATGTGCTTGTATGTACCGGTCTCGTTAACCTTAGCTGCGAACATACACTTTAGTTAGCACCGCCAACTATAACGTATATAATGTCATATTTATTCTATTATATTCCATTTTGCACGTGACTGTATCATGGAAAAAATATATAGGATCGGTTGAATATAGATTCTATAGAAATAACGGAAACAATTAAACCCGCAAACATTCAGCAGAAAACCTGCAAACGCTTGAGAAGAAATTCAAAGGCGTATGAATAGTCGTGCTTGAATAAGAGTGATAGACTCGCCACTTTAGCAGCTAGATCTATCTCTGGCGGAAAGTGACTGTGTAGGTACTACCTATACGCCATTGCCTACCCCTTCGGAGATCCTTGTGAGTAGGCGTGAGGATTATTTTTTATTTTGTATTTATTTATTAAATTTTAATTTAAAGTTATCGTAAAAGTTTATTACTTATCAAACTTGTTACACTTGTCCCGGCAAAACAATAACTACGAGATCATGTCATCTCAGTTTCAGATGTATTTGAACATCAATATTTACGTAAATTGCATGTCAAAACAATAGTAAAAAGCATTATCAAATTCAAATCACAATATATTATGAAATAGTAGGTACTTGAAACCGGTGAGCATGTGTGCAGAGCCAGATGAATGTCGATGAAGCGAAAGAGCTTTGTATATCTTGTGAGGGCAATTTTATATTTTCAGTATGTGTATTTAAAATATCATAACCTATTTTTTCATACAAACACTGAGCTTTAAACAAGATTAAATCAATAGTTGCATACATATACAGTTTTACAAATTTACAGACCTTAATCCCCACATCTCGTTGCATAAAAACACAAAACTCAAAAAACAGAATCACCATTACATTGAACACTTAAATTCACTTTCCCAGTCGTCGTCTAGGTGACCTATCCACTAAGTGACTAGACTAGTCTAGATCGAAACATGAATGGTAGTAATTTGCCAACCGACTGGCTTGCCTCATTGAATCGCAAATGTGCTCGCAAGCCATTCCAGGCTAGCCTTCAACGTCCAATCTGACCCTAGCTGTCACTATATTAAAGACTAGGTGCGACTCTCGATTCGATTTGATGTGTTGTGTTGTGTGCAAGACGAGGCAGAGGAAGACGTTCCATCTACCTAGATCAAATCGAATGGACATTTAAGGAAGGAAACGTACTCGAAACCGGCGAGCATGTATGAGGAGACTGATGAATGTGGACGAAGCGAAAGAGGTATGCAAGTCTAGAGAGAACTGGCGCTCTATACTCTCTGCCTAAGTTAGGGACTCGGCGTGATGATAATTATATATGAATAATTTAGGTTTTTTTTCTAATTATAGTCTGTGCCACATTTAATGCAATTCCAGTCAGCAGTTTATACATACATCCTCACAGGTATTTATAATATTAGTGGGATATCGTACGACGTGATAATTTAACTTCTAACGGGGGAGGCAGGGAGAGTAGAGCGCCTGTTCTCTCTAGACTTACATACCTCTTTCGCTTCTTCCACACACATATTGTAATGTTTGATATTAATATTGTATCCAATTATTCCGCTATGGATTACACCTATCGCAAAAGCTCTTTGTACATTACGGTTGCGAGTAGTCGCTAGGGACTTGGCAGTTATGGCGTTATGGTTGGATGAGGCGCAAAGTTAGCGATAAAAGGATTATAAAGATCCTTATTGTAACCACGATAAGCTTAAGCAGCTTGAAGGACTGAGATAGCGCTAGTAGTGATGTGATCTTAAAGAAAATACTTCGTATTAACGCATAAGACATGTTTATACCCGAAAAAAACACCAGTGTATATACCTATCTTCACGATTTCCCACAAGGGTCGCCAAAGGGTCTACCTAACGTACAGGATTTTCTTATATTTAGGTGCCAACGTGGCAGATGGCGAGTCCATTTATCAATCCGCCGTTTATCAATCACGACTATACATAACTATTAACACTTAAAAATTAATTAGGCTCATTAGGTATATAGTAGGAAGCTAGCTACATACTTGCTTCCAAATTAGATCATTATTGGACACGTAATGTTATCTTCGATCTGTATTTATATTATAAAGGGACAGTTTGTATGTTTATTCGAACGTGCTTATCTCAATACTAATAGTCCGATTTAAGCATATATATGTAGTTTATTCTAAGCATATATATATGCCGTGGTGGCCGAGTGGTTCGAGCAGTTGCCTGCGACGCAAAGGTCGCAAGTTCGAATCCCGACTGTACCAATGAGTTTTTTCTGAACTTAAGTACAGTGACAGCTCACACCATCAGAGCTTCGCACGTAGCTGAAACATCAGAGGAAACCTGGCATACGTCTGAAGAAGAAACGGCGTATGAAGTCGTGTGTCGAGTAACGGCTACACCCGCCATTCGGTCACGTTGTTCCAATAAATTTTTGGCGAAGTGTGCGCAGTACACCATACACCTTCGCTCACCTCTTCGGGGGTCCCTTTGTGTGGAAGGCGGAGATATAACATATATATATATATATATATATAATATATACATAGCATATATATAAATATATATATATATATATGTAGTTATGCAGTAGCTAGCCCACATCTTATCATGCTTCCAATTACCGAAGCCGGCGGAAATTTATCGCAGGTGAAACATCGAGGCACTCCTAGCCTTTGATTTTTATCAAAAAGAGTGAAACCGAGTATATAGTAATAAATAATACTAGAAGCGTCAATTCTGAACACTTGCCAGTCTAATATATGTAAATGAAGCTCTTTTACTCTTCATTTGCATTTTGAATTTTGCTGCACAACTTCTTATTTAGCATTATCTATGATGACTGCACGCTTGCACTATGACATGACAAAATGTCAGTCAGATAGAAATATTTTAAGATTGTAAAAATAATTGAAGCAATGGCTTTTAATGTTGTTTCTCTTTACAGGTAATTATTCATTGTAATATAGTAATTGTAATAATAATATATAATATATCCTCACGCCTTCCCACAAGGGTCCCCGAAGGGGTAGGCAGAGGTGTATAGGTAATACCCACACACACCCACTTTCCGCCAGAGGTATATTAGGTGCCAACGTGACAGATGGCGAGTCCATCGCCGTTACTCGAGCACGACTATACATACGCCTTTGAATTTCTTCTCAGACGTATGCAGGTTTCCTCTCGATGTTTTCCTTCACCGTAAAGCTCGTGGTGTGACTAATCACTGTACCTAAATTCAGAAAAACTCATTGGTACAGGCGGGATTCGAACTTGCGACCTTTGCGTCGCAGGCAACTGCTCGAACCACTCGGCCACCACGGCTTCTAGTAATTGTAATATTGTAATTAAAAGCTATTGCTTCAATTATTTTTACAATCTTAAAATATTTCTATCTGGCTGACATTTTGTCATGTCATAGTGCAAGCTTGCAGTCATCATAGATAATGCTAAATAAGAAGATTATACACGGGCAATTCAAATTAAACGTAGAGTAAAAGAGCTTCATTTACATATATATAAGTAAAAAATACCTCCAAGACGAAACTGTACCACTCCCTACAGATAATAATGACCAATTAGCTTAGGCTCGTAGCTAGGGCATCGTTCATCGTTCAAAATGTTCCAAGAGAAAACATATTCACGATTGTTCACAAGGGTCGCCGAGGGCATAGGTAGAAGATTTCCTAGGACATAGTAAGATCTCTTTAGGGCTCTATTGAGCAAGTTTTATTAAGCGAATAGATACTATTACATCAAACCGTCCCGATAAGACTAGCCAATAAATCTGTTCCGCTATTATCACAGTAACGGGGGGTGATAGTCGTCCCCTAGTCCCCTCGGCCCCTCAAACACTATTGTTGCATCCCTACGTGACCCGCACAAAGGGTTCGGATAATAGTAGAAAGATAAAGAAAGCTCGTTCAAAATTGAAACGTAACGTTTTTTCTAACTGACATTTATAGAGCGATGATGCTTGTGTAAGCCAGATTGAAATATTGCCATATATTCCTTATGTACGTTCGTAACAAACTAAATATTAATATTAATATGTGTTTCACTCATCGTGTAATATATTGTCTAAGCTGGCGATGACCTGCTTCGCATATTTTTGCCAGCGTTTTTTTTTTTACAGCTGTAGATTTTGTTATAATTTTCAGACTTACAAGCTTTCGCGTTCATAACATACTAGCTATTTTTTACCGCCGTAAAAATCGATTTCATTAGTATAATTACATCTAGATTTCGGAACAATACATATAATGTGTTAATGCAGCTAATAATCTATCTCAGTGCGAAATTTCATTCAATTCTACTCAGCCGTTCAGGCGTGATTGAGCAAGCAACCTAAAATTTCGCATTTATATACTTTTGTTCTTACTACGGCTTTGTACCGCGAAGTCGGCTACATTTGGGCAACGTTTTCTCACAATATGGCTGAGAATTGGAGGGTTAAAAGTTAAAGTAAGTTTATGCTTTTCCTTTATGCGAGTTCCAATGATATTTTATACAATTACCATTTGAATTTTAAACCAATTTTTTTAAAGTCAGTTAATAAAACCTAGATTAATAAGTTTCCGCAATAATACTTAAACACGACAAAAAACACCAAGAGCTACGTATTACATTTGCCAATAAGATAACATGGATATTATAATATTTGATACAAATTAGATAATACTATCTAATTTGTATCAAATACACGCTATTATTAGAAAAAATAATACAAATTAAAATTTTATAACTGACCGACAAACAATGAATTTTTACACAAAAACTCTAAGAACTCTCTCCAACTATTACAATTTAACACAAATAAGGAGCTAAAAAAAACGAGCTACAAATAATAGAGACAATACGCCCAAAAGGTACTTAAACCTTATTAGATGATCATCAAACAAGAAACACATGAAGCGAGTAAAATGAGCCAAACAATAACATACGCTGAAACCGGCGAGATAGTCGATAAAACACAATGTCGAGTAAACAGTGTGAAGAGAACGCGTGCGTACGTTTCCCGTCAAATAAACAAACTTGCAAAAAATGCCGGAGAAACTATCCAACTTACAAACAATAAATCAATTAATAATTGCATTTAATACCTATCTGTGACGTATATTCCATTGTGTGGGCTAATAGCGTGAGTCCATGGCGGTACGAAGTATCGGATGCGGTTGTCAGTGTGACGCGGACCGAGGATAGGACGCGACTGCGGCGGCCCGCCCAGCGTACTGGGATGAGGCAGATGTGTGCCTTTGTGCTTATCGTGTAGAGAAAGCGACGTTGGAGCTAAGCTTTTTGTACAAAGGCGTAGGGTTACGACAGCGCTGATAGTTGCAAATAATCTCTTAACCACTGCCTTTGAAACGGACCGTATATTTATGCATTAATACAATAATTATATTCATTTCTTGTATTATATCTTTGAGTGAACGCAATGTACGTTTAAACGTGAATTTAGGCCAGGAAGAGGATGTATGGATCAAACCTTCTCGCTTCGCGGAATCGCGGGAAAGTTTTTGGATATTAACCAGAGAGTTTTAACTTAGAGAAGGCATTTTGACAGAGTCGTACGAAAGGAACTCTGGGACGTGTTGCCTGGATATGGAGTGAGCAGTTCCCTACTGCATGCCGTGAAATCACTGTGATCACAGTGATAATAGGGCGTGCGTTAGCGTCGAGGGTGAGATGGTGAGATGAAATTAGTTAAACTTCTAAATGCTATATATTGTCATTTAGATGAGTGTTTACGCCGATGTATATCAACTATTCCCGTAAGCTTTAAATTAAAACATGTGCTACATAGAAGCATAGCTTCGCTAGTGCTGTGTCTCGGCCCTATTGTAATGAAATCGCCCGCCTGTTTTTCTTCCCCACAAATCGCTTCGTTTTCCTCAAATGTGTTTTCCTATTTTCTTATTGGACTTTCGTTTCTGTTCCCTTAATACAGTAAAGTTTTTCCCGCGACTTCGTTGGCATGGAATTCGGTATTCGGCGCCCCACTATTCTTCCTCATGAAAGTTTGCAACTTTCGGTTCGGTATATTTCGGTTCGAAGATATATTGAGAGATGACTAGTCCCTCTGACTGAACTTCCCTATGACTAGGGAATCCCAGTGGAAGCGTGCACGTCGCGATTCCTGCCAGCCCAGAGGGCTGCAATTCCACTCGATGCGCATTGGCCGGACGGCTGTTAGGGCGTGCCCCCGAGGCGACGCGCACCAGTCCGTCCCCGCTGGTGCGAAAAATTCTGCACAGTGCGGCGATGGGGACCGCCACCCATCACGCGGAGTGCCTCGCGGCGGGAAGTGGAGTGTGGAGTGTAGGATGGGTATATGGAATGTAAGAGGAGGTATGGCTGATAAGATGAACGAATTGATCGATGTTATGACAGAGAGCGAGTTAGATGTTGTGTGCTTGTCTGAAACCAAGCGGAAGGGTAGTGGAGTAGACGAGCTCCCGGGCGGGAGTTTAGTGCTGTGGTCAGGAGTGGCAAACACCGAGCACGCCTGCCGGGGAGTGGGAATTCTACTATCCAGCCGCTTGGCAGAATGTATGATAAGTTATGATGCGGTGAGCCCCAGACTTATTTGGGCTCGCTTTAAAATAGGCCTTACCCGACTGTTTTTAGTCGCGGTATATGCTCCGGTGGCCTCAGCGGACACTTGCGACCTGAATAAGTTCTGGAAATGTGTGAGTAATGTTCTAGAGACGAAAGAAGGGAATGAAAAGCTGATTATTTGTGGTGATCTGAATGGATGGGTCGGGACAGCCCGTAAGGATTACGAGGCAGTACTCGGCAAGTATGGTGATAAGAGAGTGAACGAGGCAGGCAAGCTGATATTAGATGTATGCATGGAGAGAGACCTTTTTGTGGCGAACACCATGTTTGACCACAAAAGGATTCATCAGTATACATGGGAACGGAAAAATGAGCGAAGCATGATAGATCTGTTTCTAATAGATCAGCGACTCAGAACACAGGTGATGGACACCAGGGTGTATGGGGGAGCTGACCTGGGAACGGACCACTTCCTAGTTATAACTAGGATAAGGGGTCTGTTCGCGGGCTGGCGATCCCGCGCTGGGGGTCCCTGTTCTGCAGTCGCAGACCGCATCAAAGGCTGGAGGCTTCAAGATGCGGCTATTAGAGACAGATATCAAGAAAGGGTATCTGAACAGCTAGCCTGTCCACCGAAAGATGTGTTTGAGAGTGTCGATGTTTGTTGGCAGTTCCTTAAGTCCAGCATATTATGCGCCGCGAAAGAGGTTTGTGGCATTTCGAAGGGGCGGACAACCAAAAATGGCGATGGTTGGTGGGATGATGAAGTGAAAGAAGAAGTTAAAAAGAAGAAGGATGCAAGGCAAGACATTTTGGCTATGTCCAGCTCAAGTGAGAGTATGAAAGAAAAGATGAAAGAAAAATACCGCCTGCAAAAAAATCGTACGAAAGAGATAATGGCTCAGAAGCGTGAGAGGTTCCAAATGACTGTAGACGAAAAACTGTCACAGAATTTCAAGGACAATGCAAAACTTTTTTGGAGGGAAGTTAAGAAGTCCAGAAATTGTGTTACAGCTAGTAATAGGATGAATGTGATTTTCTCGAAGGACAATAACATACTGACTGACAAAACAGACGTCCTCAGGCGATGGAGTGAATTTTACAAAGATATGTATGATGATGATGCCGCTGATCTACTCACAGAGCTGCCTCCAACAGAATCTGTCGAGGATCCTATAGCGGATAAAATAAGTATGGGGGAGATTGTAAGTGCGATAAGAAGTCTGAAATGTGGAAAAGCTGCGGGAATAGATGGGATTACGGCTGAGATGATCAAGTACGGTGGACCAGCGGTCTGGGACGTCATCTATTTGCTATGCAATCTTTGCTGGGAAAGGGGTGATGTTCCGAACGACTGGAGGCGAGCAGTCATCGTGCCTTTCTATAAAGGAAAGGGATCACGATTGGACTGCTCAAACTACAGAGCCATCAGCTTGGTCAGCTTAGCTAGTAAAGTGTACACGAAGATCCTGACGATAAGAATGCAAGAGCGATCCGAAAGGTTTCTCTGGGAATCCAAAGGTGGATTTAGACCAGGAAGAGGATGTATGGATCAAACCTTCTCGCTTCGCGGAATCGCGGAAAAGTTTTTGGATATTAACCAAAAGGTTCTGCGCTTTCGTCGACTTGGAGAAGGCATTTGATAGAGTCGACGAAAGCGCAGAAAACCCTTTGGTTAATATCCAAAAACTTTTCCGCGATTCCGCGAAGCGAGAAGGTTTGATCCATACATCCTCTTCCTGGTCTAAATCCACCTTGGGATTCCCAGAGAAACCTTTCGGATCGCTCTTGCATTCTTATCGTCAGGATCTTCGTGTACACTTTACTAGCTAAGCTGACCAAGCTGATGGCTCTGTAGTTTGAGCAGTCCAATCGTGATCCCTTTCCTTTATAGAAAAAATTTAGAAATTTAAAATAATAGAAAAAAATAATAATACTTTATATTATTTTACTGCCGTGGTGGCCGAGTGGTTCGAGCAGTTGCCTGCGACGCAAAGGTCGTAAGTTCGAATCCCGACTGTACCAATGAGTTTTTCTAAACTTAAATACAGTGATTAGTCACACCACGAGCTTTACGGTGAAGGAAAACATCGTGAGGAAACCTGCATACGTCTGAGAAGAAATTCAAAAGGCGTAAGTATAGTCGTGCTTGAGTAACGGCGATGGACTCGCCATCTGTCACGTTGGCACCTAATATACCTCTGGCGGAAAGTGGGTGTGTGGGTATTACCTATACACCTCTGCCTACCCCTTCGGGGACCCTTGTGGGAAGGCGTGAGGATATATATATATATATTTTACCGAATTTATGCAAATAAATCCAAACAGGAGGCTCAAAGAGCTCTAAAGCGACCTCAATAGGAAACATAACGCGCGGTCCATTTCTCCCGCTCACCCTAGGAATGCTTCCATTGTTATGCGCAGAACGCAGGGCGATTTATGACTTATGCCAGGCTGAAAGGGCGAGAGACGAATGTCAGTGAAAAGAGGAATAATTGGGGATGAAACAACGGATAATAACGCACCATATACAGTTGCTTTGGACTCGTGCCGACCAGTGTTTAAGAGTCTTGGACTACTGCCACTACCTTCTCTTTATATCTTCGAAGTGTGTATGTTTGTATGGAAACATAAAAACCTCTTTCAAACAGTAGATGGCGTTTGCGCGCGAAATCGTAGAGATCCATGCAGACTTGTCATTAGTGAAATTCCTAGGTTAAGTAAATGTAGTAAAAGTTGTATGTTCATGTGTATTAGAGTATTTAATAAGTTACCTAGTGAATTTAAGTTATTAAGCCATAGGCAATTTAAAGTTCAACTGTTTAAGTGGTGGAATGACAATAACTTTTATAGTGTTAAAGAATTTTTTTGAACACTAACCTGGATTTGCATGCTGAAAACTCGGCAAAACATGTATGTACAAAATTATTTATTTATTAACACCAAATTTATACCATGTTTTTTGCAATTAAATTATTATTATTATTATTGCTAAAGATAAAAACGATATTGATTATTTAAATAGCCCTGGTGACCGATTTGCTTGTGTAACACAAAGCTTTTTAAGGTACTAATTTTAACTTTAACTTAAAAATCACTCTCGAATAATTATTTTATCTAATTATGATCTACCATAACCTATCATCGCACCGAGTCCCTAACGGGGTGGGTAGAGAGTATACAGCGCCAGTTCCCTCTCTCAAATAAATTCTAAATACGATCCTGAGTCTATTTGAGTCCGTAATGCTTTGGGAACGGGAACTTTTGCTACTTAACGGAACCATAGCAAGACCGAAATCCTCCAACCAGATAAATTTGTAGCTGCTAAGCGAATAGCAAAACAGGAGAGCTCAGTCCTCAGCTTAGACTGATGCTGATTCGCGAGTCATAGAGATATTTTTTATACCACAATAGTGGCAAACAATCATATGGACCACCTAAAAGAAAGGCGGTTATCTATTGTCACTCGGTGTTCGGATAGTTGTACTGGGTTGGCAGAATGGGACTAATCCCTCTGCTGCCACCACAATATAATAATCCTCTCACTCCCCAAAAAGCTCATTATTGGAAACCTTATTCATCGCGCACAACATAAAAAAAAAAAGTTTTTTGTAAAAAGAGGTTCCCAGTCGGGCAGCTTCGGCCAAATTCGAACGGGAGACCCATTTTGACCTACCTCTCTTAAAAAAGCGTGGGTTGGATTGATTCGTCAAGAGTATTGGAAACCGAGCAGGTATGAAAAAACTAATTAATGCTCTGCAAATCAAGACAGCTGGCGCTGTCCTGTGCCTAGTTAAATACAAATCGTAATTATATGTATGTTTATCCAATATCGTGATGGTTATGTTAATATTACACTCGCATCATCAAGATTATAACAGAGCACATAATATCGACACATTATTATTGTGCGAACCTTTTAATAACTTATAATGTTCTGAATAAATTTTAATAACGCGGAATATAATAATGTAGGATATTTTGTGCTGGAAATAATATTAATTCTTAAGCATGACCGGTCTCGGTATTTCATATAATTTTATTGCGTAACTAGCGACCGCCTGTGGTTCCGTCTGCATGGAATGTCGAATTAAATATATATATATATATTGTATAGAGGTTGTTTGTTTATTTCAAAGTGCATCTTATAAATAAACTTTATTATAAAGTTATCTCCTTATAAATAAGTGAGCTTCTTCACTTAGGAATTTCAATTAGTAATAAGTTATTTTAACAAATAATATGTTGCTATACAATATCATCATGGTGACCAAGTGAGCGGAATAGTCATTATACATACATAAATAATCACGCTAAGTTCATAACGGGGTAGGGCAGAGAGAATAGAGCGCCAGTTCTATCTAGACTTACATACCTTCGCTACGTCCACATTCATCCTTCCCATGAGGGTCCCCGAAGGGATAGGATAGTGTATAGGTAGTATCTAAATACATGTCGAAAACAGGATATAAGCGCACCTCTGCCTCGGGACCCTTGAACGTCAGGATGTACTTACATACATATCAGGTGAATAGTATTAAAGGAGCCGTGGTGGCCGAGTGGTTCCCGACTGTACCAATGAGTTTTTCTGAACTTAAGTACAGTGATTAGTCACACCACGAGCTTAACGGTGAAGGAAAACATAGAGAGGAAACCTGCATACGTCTGAGAAGAAATTCAAAGGCGTATGTATAGTTGTGCTGGAGTAACGGCGATGGACTCGCCATCTGTCACGTTGGCACCTAATATACCTCTGGCGGAAAGTGGGTGTGTGGTATTACCTATACACCTCTGCCTACCCCTTCGGGGACCCTTGTGGGAAGGCGTGAGGATATATATATATATATATATATATATATATATATAGTATTAAAAGTAGTACAGTGTGAAAGTGTATGGAAGAAGAAGCAGAGGGAGACCAACTACCTAGATCATATCTCACAGGACACTCAAGGATGGGAATGTCAAGAGCACTTGAAATGGGCGATCATAAATGAAGAGACTGATGAATGTTGAATTAACGAAAGAGTCTAGTGAGAACTAGCACTCTAGCTATCTCTCTGTCTACCTTGTATATAGGGCAATACTGTGGCATCTCCCCCTTAAGTCGATGGAAAGCCTGAAGTCAATGTACATACATATAATGTTTATTGTGTGTGCAAGAAGAGGCAGAGGAAGGCCACGTTCCAACTACCTGGATCAAATAGATCGGACACTCAAGGATGGGAACGTCAAGAGCGAAAGAGGTATGTAAGTCTAGAGAGAACTGGCGCTCTATACTCTCTGCCTACCCCGTTAGGGACTTGGCGTGATGATATGTATATGTATGTATGTATGTTTATTACGCTGTACAGCCATTATCCTAATTCGTTGTTTCAAACGCGTTACTCATATTCATTAGCACCAGTTTATAATGATTATTGTACTAATGTGTACACAGTTAATTAATCAGTATGTTCTCTATTACAATGTAATAATTCATGATTCAGCCAATTTGTGGCAACGACATGTGATATCAGAGAACACAGTGTTATACAATAGCAGAAGTACTTACTTAAACTCGGTGGCCGATTGAAAGTGCGTTGCTACCTATCTTACGACCGCCCAAGCGTGATAATAATTTCGCACACTTATTTAATTTCAGTGTACTATTTTACATTTAAAATCCAAGAATAAGCTTACAAATATAAGATACATAATCATGTGGAGTCCCTCACGGGGTAATCAGGTAGCATAGAGCACAAGAAATCGTCGCTGTGTCTTCCTTCAGATTTTATAGACAAACAATTGTGAACCAAATTAGAGGCGGAACAGCGGAAAATAAATCAAATAATTTTAAATCTGTCCGTCATAACTCCAGACGGGGGTTATATATAAATAAAATATATCTCTAGACTCATACATCTCTTTCGCTTTATTGTCATTTATTATACATACATGCTTTCCGGTTTGTTGTACTCTTGACACCAATCTATACATACAAATAAATAAAATTCGAGTGTCTGTTTGCAATATTGAACAAACCGCTTTTTACTACATGCATATGAATATATATACCTACGGTATATAAATCAAAATAACATTTTTAATTTTTTTTTGTCTCTCTGTCTTTCTGTTTGTTCCGGCTCTGAAACGGCTGGGCCGATTTGGACGGGACTTTCACTGGCAGATAGCTGATATAAAAAGGAGTAACTTAGGATACTTTTATTTCACGCGGACGAAGTCGCGGGCACAGCTAGTATAATATAAAAATATGTTTAAACGTTACAGAAAATATATTTTTCAAGTTGAAATGTAAATTTGTTTTAAATCGCTTATGCACGCTTAACTAAGATAAGGAAACTTAAACGTAACTTATAGCAGAATCAGAATGCGTCTCTACAACCAAGCTTGCCGTTTAAGTCTCACTAACTTTGTTTTAAATATTCAATTTCACAGGTAGAAAACTAGATAGCCCAGATGTGCCTGGATTCCTTCTACAAAGCAGTAAACTTGATTTTAAATTGTTACACCTGCCTTTTTGCTACCTTATTGGATCTTAGCGGCATCTAGGCGGGTCCTCAAATGGGTAGGCAACACTCCCTTCGTTTCGGATATATATTTACGAGTATGTAGTGACTTAAAAGAGCAACATTATTTGGCTGTCTCCTGGCGTAAAACGACGATGTCATTGGTCCGTCTTCTGATACTTTTACACACTAAGGTGACATGGCATATGATCCACCTGATAGTAAGCGGTTACCGCCGCCTATGAGCGCTTGCAACAGTAAGGGTATTCTCCGGGCACTGCCGTCACTTCACTTCTTGAAGGACCCGAAGAAAAACAAAGTTAATTATGCAACATATACTACATAGGGACTTGGTTCAATAATTTCTTATTCCCAAAGATGCCAGGGGACGTAAGCCGTGACGTCACTTATGAGAGTTTTACGTTATTTACTTATTGGGCCCCGTCGACTCCATAAGAAAATCGAGATGTTTTAGTCATCCCACGCCGTTCTAAGGGTCTACAAATTTCAAAATTGGGGTCAAAATTTCAAAAGAAGGGTCTTGCCTTAAATACCGTAGGTATGTACCTATTACATTTGAGAAGAAATTTAAAGACACCGGCAATTGGCTCGCCATTTGTCACGTTGGTACTTAAAATATATCTCCAGCGAAAAGTATTGTGTGGGTGCTACGTACACACTTCTGCCTACCTACTACATAACCTTTTACATCATTTATATGTTTCAAGTACCAAGTCTAGTTTTGTTTTAATTTTACTTAGCTTCTATTGGGTGGACACTTATGTATGTTTTATTATACATACATACATACATATCATCACGCCAAGTCCCTAACGGGGTAGGCAGAGAGAGCCAGTTCTCTCTAGACTTACATACTTACATACTCTTTCGCTTCGTCCACATTCATCAGTCTCTTCATACATGCTCGTCGGTTTCGAGTACTCTTAACGTTCCCGTCCTTCAAGTCCGATCTATTTTTATGTTTTATTATGTCACGTAATTTTAATCGTGTGGTGTTCTCACTTGTGTTGTCACTTGTGGTGATCCAAATAAATAATTATCAAGTGCTATTGCATTCATATATCAATAATGTTTAAGTGGCAGATGAACATGGTAAATGTCTACATATAAAGCTACCCTTTCCACTGGAGTATGAGCCTTGCAATTTCAGGTGTTTTTTTTCTAACGTAGCATTTTCTATGGTAGCTTTGACCTACTTTCACCGTAGGTTGTCAAACTTCGTAAATACTTCGCAACGCTACTATTAGCGTTGCGAAGTATTTACGAAGTAATGAAAAAGTAACCGTGTTCTCTATAGAACACGGTTACTTTTTCATCGTCCATATAAACAATTTGGTTACAGTATCTTCACACAGTAGACGGAGGAGTTAGGTAGTACCCATACACCCATTTTCTTCTAGAGATATGTTTTAGGTCCTAACGTAAACAGATGGCGAATCCATCGCCGTTACTTTAGCATGACTATATACATACGTATGAGAATTTCTTCTGAAAACGTAAGCGGGTTTCTTTTCGATGTTTTCCTTTACCGTAAAGCTCGTGGTGTAACTACACAAAACTACCTAAGTTCAGAAAAAAATATTGATATAATCGGGATTCAAACTTGCAATATTTGTGTTGCAGGCAACTACTCGAACCACTCGGCCAAACGGCTCAAATTTGATTAGTTTAAATTTAAAGGAAGTAGCACATTAGTTAACATCCTGTAGCGAACCGAGACACGGATGTACTAGTCCGTACTAAAATGTGTTTTCAAATAACAGACTTGGTTTTTTTTTTTTTTTTTTGTATTGTCTCTCGTAGCGTGAGTTCCGGGAACTTTTGCTACTTAACCGGTCAATGGCGAGACCTAGGCCTCCAGCCAGGCACTTAAGTATTAAGCAACACAGCTAAGGGCACCCCCTGTGGGGTTCGGACCTCGGCTTAGGGCGTTGCTGGTTCGCGAGCAAGGGAGCTGGGCTGGTCTGGTATTTTATTATTATTTAGTTGATTGGGGAGGGGATTTGCGCTACTGGCTCGGCTCGGGCCGGCACTTGCGAGAGTCTGGGGGGAACGTTACGGCTTATTCGCGTCGAGCCTCGCCGGCGAGGACGGAACAATGGTCGGTTTTGTGTAGTGTCGTTTGTGTGTCGTCGTCGGGCGTCCTGGAGGACCGTTATGTCGTCATCCGGCTCGATGACGGCATGTTTTGGGCGCCTTATTTTCGATATAAGGGAGGGTGTGTAACGGGCGGCCGATACGACGAGAGGGTTGGGATGATTTTCAGCAGAATCGAAATGGCGTTTCGACAGTTTTTTCATAAACTGTTTGATCGTGGGGACTTTTAGGTCAACATGAAGTTGACTGTTTCTCATGTACCACGGGGCACCTGTGGCTCTCCGAAGGAACCGGCTTTGGAGCACTTGAAGGGGGTGGAGTACTGACTTTTTGGATTGTGCGAACACAACACACGCGTAAGTCATGATCGGTCTGATGCACGTCAAGTAAATCCTCACCTTGGATTTCAATGAGAGTTTACTCTTCGAATTTAGCATACAATGGAGTCTACCGAGCGCGAAGGCGGCTCGCGCGCGTACCGTCTTCACGTGGTGACGGAAGGAAAGTTTACGATCGAGGGTCACTCCCAGGTATTTGGCCTTGTCTTCCCATGGAATGGGATTGCCGAAGAGAGTTATGGGGGCTGTCCGTAGGGCATGCTTGCCTTTCCAAAAGAGGACGGCTGCGCTTTTTGAGGGGTTCACTTCTATTCTCCATTTCCGAAACCACCGCCCTAGGGCGTTGGCCGCGGTCTGGAGGTAGCCGCGAATCGCCTCAGGGGATAAACCTCTGCAGTATATGGCCGTGTCATCGGCGAATAGTGCGCTTTTGACCTTTCTAAGGGTGGGGAAATCGCTCGTATACAGCGTGAATAGAAGAGGGGAGAGCACGGAGCCTTGCGGGACTCCTGCTCTTATGGGACGAGGGGAAGAGAGTGTGCCCTCCACTCTGTAGCGAAAGGAACGATTCGACAAAAAGTCCCGCACTATGCGTACGAGACGGTCCGGCACGCCCAACTGGTACAGCTTGTATATTAAGCCGTTGTGCCAGACCTTGTCGAATGCCTTCGCCACGTCAAAGAGGAGCATACCCGTGGGATATCCGCGTTGGAAGCCGCTACTGACGTCTTCCACTATACGATGGACTTGTTGGACACACGAGTGTTTGGTTCGAAAGCCAAACTGTTGATCTGGAATTACTTTTTCAGAGTCAGCAAAACTCTTTAATCTATTATAGACAAGTCTCTCGTATATTTTGCCGAGAACGATGAGGAGACTGATAGGGCGGTAACTGGAGGCTTCGGTCTTGGGTTTCCCCGGCTTAGGAATACCTATGACCGTCGCACTTTTCCAGGATTGGGGGAACAAGTTGTTGCTCAGTGCTGCATTGAAGATGGCAGTGAGCAAAACTATCAGATAGGGGGAGAAAAGTTTGATGACTCTATTAGGGATACCGTCGGGGCCAGGAGCTTTCCTAGGGTGGAGACCATCGATCACCTTCCGGACTTCATCGACCGTGATTGGGGCTATGGGGTGATCCGGGTGTTCGGAGGGTGGATTGGACAGTTTGCTTTCGACCTCGGCGTCCACCTTCTCGAGGTGTTGCTGGTCTACCGGCAGGGGGCTGGGCGTACATTGAGCCTCGAGACTGTCGGCCAGGCACTCGGACTTCTCGTCGTCGTCAAAGGCGGGCCCTTGGTTCGGACGAGTGAGAGGAGGCATGGGCGCGGTGAGGTCAGATTTGAGTTTACGTTGGAGTTGCCAGAAGGCCATGTGACTTGGTTCGAGTTCCCCTAGGAACTTGTTCCAGCGAGCGTTACGCAGGTCCTTCATGCGGTATCTCAGCTTGCGCTGGAGTGACCACAGGAAGGTGCGGTTCGCTACAGTCGGTTGAGCTCGATGGGCTCGGAGTGCGGCATTCTTTTCCGTCACCAGTTCACGCACGTCGTCTGGAAGTTTCCAGCGATGATCTTCCATCACCGGAACTTGTCGCGAGCAGGAGTCCACGACTGACTGTACGTGAGCTGTGAGGGAATCGATCGCCTTTTGAGTGTCGGCTGCCGACTCTATGTGGGGCGGGATACTATCTAAGTGAACAGATGAAGGGGACTTGAGGAGTTCCTCCAGTTTCCTCCAGTCTGTTATCTTTTTCTGAGGTAGGGGGCGACCTGTGTCAGAGGGGCCTAATCGGGGGGATAGCGCTAGTGTTACAGGTCTGTGGTCTGAGTCTAGTTTGTCGTGAGACCTCATTGAGTGCAAACGAAGGTTCACATTCTTGAGGATTACGATGTCAAGTACGTCCGGTCGGTGGTTAATATTTGCGGGGTAGTGGGTGGGGTGCATGGGTGCAATGACGTCGAATTGGAGGAGCCCACTGAATTGGAGGAGCCCACTGAGGTCCTCCAACTGGCGTCCCCTGTTATTTCGCGAGCGGCTGTTCCAAGCATCGCTCTTGGCATTCAGGTCACCCGCGATAATAACCGAGCTACTTAGGTTGGTAAGGGCCTTGATATCATTTTTGATATCTGCCGATGTATTAACAGGGGAGCAATAGGCTGAGACTATCGTGATCGACTGATGGCCGGTCAATCCTATCCGACAGATCGAGGTCTCTATGTGGGTGAGGGTTGGAGGTTGGACGGGTATGCAGTGCAAGGACTTCCTGTAGTAGATCAAAGTACCGCCGAGGGCGGAACGATATCTGTCGTTACGAACCACATTGTAGTTCGCAATTCTAGGGTCTCGTTGTGATGGTTTCAGGAAGGTTTCTTGCACTAAAAAGATGTCTAGATTATTATCGCGGAGGAACGCGGCGATCTCCTCCCTTTGGCTACTAATGCCATTAGCATTAAAATAGCCAATTAAGAGGGATCGGGGTTTCGTTCTGCTGTTTGGGTTTGCGTCCATTATTGGTTCGCGGAGAATGAGGCGAGGGATTCGGTGACATCGGCGTAGTCACCGAACAACTGAAGGAGGGCAATTGGGTCCTTTCGGACGGCCCTTAGGCTTCGGGCCATTTCGTTGACCCTACGGATGTTGACTGTCGCGAATAGGTCCACCAGGAACGCCATGTTGGCGGAGGTATCATTCGCGGCGTAGGAGGAGGGGGGGGGCGGTGAGGCCTTGACCGCCTGGGGTCTACGCGGAGGCGTAGCGGCCTGGGGTCGGGGTTGTTGAGGAATGGCTGTGGGAGGGGCCAGCAGAGATGGAGGCTGCTGTTGAGGGGGGGTGGATGAAGCGGGGTAAGACGCTTTTGGGAGGGGTGGGAAGTCCCTCGGAGGGAGAGGCCTCCACGGGGAAAGTCGAGGTGGAGCGGGTTGCGCGGGGGGGGCGTTACGCCATTCGCGGGCCGCTGCCCTCTTGACCAAGACCGGTCTGGGCTTAGGGGCTTTGGGACAGCCCCTGTAATTGGCCGGGTGGCCTTCCTGGCGGCATAGCACGCAACTTGGAGGCGAGTCGGCGAGTGTGTGGTCCTTTGGCCGAGAGCAGTCGCTCGTGCCGTGGTCACCCAGGCACTTGACGCACCTGGGTTTTGCGCTGCAATTGCGCGAAGCGTGCCCGTAAAGCTGGCAGTTGTGGCATTGCCCTATAGGGCCGCCTTTGTGGGGGGTTTCCACCCTTATGCCAGACAGGTGGCAGAGGGTTTTGATGTTAAAGACGGCTTTGCCGTCGGGGGAGTTCTCGCAGACGGCGAGGACCATGTTGAACGCTTCTCCGGCGTTTCGGCGGTGCATACGGTGGACTTCCTTCACCGCGACCTTTTGATCCTTTAGATCGTCTTTAATCGACTCGGTGTCGATTTCTCGGGGAACGCCACGGATGACGACCCGGAGTAGACGATCTTCAGGCAGGTCGTAGGTGTGGAACTCCACACTTCTTGCCTGAAGGAGTTTGGTAAAAGCCCTAAACTCCGTGGAGTTGGGCAGATGGACTTTAATGCCGTCAGCCGCAGCCGAGGCGCGAGTGAAATTTATTTTGTTGGTACTACACCAACCAGAGATCTCGGTCCATTTGTCCTTATTATGGACGAAGACGGGGGGGCAAGCTCGCTCCTTCCTCGGCTGAGTGGAGGAAGGTCGCGTGGGTCTTGGGGCCGGGGTGAACCGTTTGGCCTGAGTGGCTTCTGCGGTTTCCGGAGAGGCGAGAGGGGCGGGGGTGGGGACCGGGGAGGGCTGTGCGGAGGGCATTGGCACAGTCCGGGGGGCCTTGGTTGGGGGGGAGGGTGAGAGCGAAGCCTCCTTCTTTTTAGCGCGCCTGGCGCGCTTTTTCGAACCCGTCACGGGCGTGAATTCGTCCGAAGAATTCTCTGAATTGTCGGACGTGGATGACGATATGGACTCCATTTCAGAGTCCACAATGGGGGTTTCTGTCTCTGGGGACAGTGGGGAGGCCTGGCTTTTATTGACCTCGTTGGTGAGGTCAAGAATGGCGCGTTTTGACTCCTCAGCCATTTCCTTGGTAGAGGTGATGGGGGTGGAGGCGTTCGCCTGTTGGGAGAACGCTTCGAAGTGGCGCTGGAGGGAGGGGACGGACTTGAAGAGTCCGTCTACGAAGTGTGCCAGTATGACCGGGTCGGCCATTGTGGCGAGCGAAGCGAGAGGGGGAGACATTTTATGGGCGAGGGAGGTGAGTTCGGGGCGCGGTCCCCAGGGGAAGAACTCACAAAGAAACCCCTGGTGACTTCAAAACTATTATAAGGGGGCCCGATCCCCGGGGGGTTGACCCGGGGGTGTGTGCTGAACCCTCCCTGTCGGGTGTAGACAGGGAGGTGAGTGTGCCTATGGTGTGAGCCCTAAGCTTGTATTCCCGCTGCCAGTCTTATTGTGCAGCGGGTTCCTGACTGTTCCGGTGTAGAGAGCACTAGTCCGTGGACAGTGCCCAAACTAACACCGGAGGATAGGAGGTAAGGAATAGGTAGGGTGGGCGGTGGGTGATAACCAGGCGCGACTAGGGTAGACCCCAAGGCCGGTGAACCTGGTCCCGTCCGTTTGTAGCCTTACCCTGAAGGGGCAAGGCTAAGAGCGCAACGGGGCAGCGCCCCACTCGGTTTCGTTGGCACCGTTTGGTTTCCACCGAGTGACCACGAAACTGTGGATTTTCCCAGAAGGGGACAAATATTATTGTCGAGAAACAGAAATTGTGATTGTTGTTGCCTTGAAAAAGGCGACCAACAATCACCACGTGCGGTGCGTAGCTGCTAGCTAACGCGTGGCGATTTGCGTAGCGGTGGGTTTGGCTTCAGCCGGTCGTAGCGGGCGCAGAGCGCGGGAGCGGTGGGAGCACACGTCTGCTCGGTACGGCGGCCGGAGCGAGAATTCCTAACAGACTTGGGCACAAGTATAATATTTATAGCCGTGATGGTCAAGTGGTTTGAATAGTCTGCAATGTACAAATTGCAAGTTTGAATTCTGAACCAATTAGCCTTTTCCGATTTTATATTCACTGAGCAATCACACCCGAGCCTAGTGTAGGAACAGAAACGTTTTAGAGGAAATCCCAATAGTCGTGCAAATTATGTGAGTGGAAAACAGCGGTGAACTCGTCATCTGTCACGTTGACACCTAAAATATATCTCTGGCAAAAATAGGGTGTGCCACCACTTCGGAGAGTGCGTGAACATAAATAACAAAACATATTAAACAAGCTGTAATTTTATCTTTAATTATAGCGTGTTATGTAAATGGTGGCTGTACTTACGTAGTTTTACATGCATTAAATTAATTTTATGTGATTTGAATACCTTATAAAAAGAGCCGTGGTGGCCGAGTGGTTCGAGCAGTTGCCTGCGACGCAAAGGTCGCAAGTTCGAATCCCGACTGTACCAATGAGTTTTTCTAAACTTAAGTACAGTGATTAGTCACACCACGAGCTTTACGGTGAAGGAAAACATCGAGAGGAAACCTGCATACGTCTGAGAAGAAATTCAAAGGCGTATGTATAGTCGTGCTTGAGTAACGGCGATGGACTCGCCATCTGTCACGTTGGCACCTAATATACCTCTGGCGGAAAGTGGGTGTGTGGGTATTACCTATACACCTCTGCCTACCCCTTCGGGGACCCTTGTGGGAAGGCGTGAGGATATATATAAAAATATAGATATATATAAAATTCGGTTAAAATATTTGACATATGTAAATAGAAATAGGCAAATAAATCTTTCTTTAATTCTAATTCGTGGTTCCATGTAATTAGGACTCAGGTTGGGATCATGAAAGGTAGAGTTAATAATACGCGTATAATGACCGTAAAGTAAAAGGGTAGGCCAGGGGCTTAATATTGTCCCGAAGGGACTGGCTATTACCGAAATGGTATAGCTTAACCTATTCGTAAGTTTTGTGCAAGCTACAAAAGATTGTGAAATATGAAGAGCTTCTATACGCTTCATTTCTAGTAATACTATTGTAAGTAGACATTAATTTAAGAAATAATAATAATATATCCTCACGCCTTCCCACAAGGGCCCCCGAAGGGGTAGGCAGAGGTGTGCAGGTAATACCCACACACCCACTTTCCGCCAGAGGTATATTAGGTGCTAACGTGACAGATGGCGAGTCCATCGCCGTTACTCAAGCACGACTATACATACGCCTTTTGAATTTCTTCTCAGACGTATGCAGGTTTCCTCTCGATGTTTTCCTTCACCGTAAAGCTCGTGGTGTGACTAATCACTGTACTTAAGTTCAGAAAAACTTATTGGTACAGTCGGGATTCGAACTTGCGACCTTTGCGTCGCAGGCAACTGCTCGAACCACTCGGCCACCACGGCTCTTTAAGAATTTAAGAATTAATTTAAGAAAGAAAAAAAAGACACTTATTAAGTTGGATAGTAGGATAGGGCACTTACTTTTTATACACTTTGAAAACGAAAACAAGTGTCATAAAGTAAACAAAAATATTCACTTTTATTTGCGGTAGTATTTTCATCACCATAATAACATCATTCATTCGCGGGATATAGAGAGTAGTCTTCACTCCTTTTTATACTAAAGACTAAAGTAAATTCGTCTCATTTATTTCGTTCGTTAGCCTACAGGTATGTATGTACAGGATTGTGCCAGCAAAGCTGGTAGGTACAAGACTGATTTGCTAAAATATGTTTTTAAGAGAGGTAGGGCATAACGGATTCTCCATTCGAATTTGAAGCTGCCCGACTGGGGCAGGACCTCCACCTTATCGAAGTCCGTAGCCAAGTAACACAAATTACTGTGTTGTGTTCCTACGCGGTGAATGAGGTTTTCAGTAATGAGCTCCTTGGGGAGGGACGAGGATTGTTATATTGTGTTGGCAACCGAGGGATTAGACTGATTATGTTGTCAACACAGTATAACTCTCTGAACACAGAGTGGCAACGCGCAAGTGATACTTAGGTATCGTGAGCGTAAATAGGCTACGGTAACCGTTTCCCACCAGGTGGGCCGTATGCTTGTTTGCCACTCTTGTTGTATAAAAAAAAAATTACCTACATATCCAAATAATTCCCTCTATATCCCTAATAGTGATCGTAAAATTGATCACGCTTGGTACAAAATATCAGAGGCATAGCAGGGAAACTAAAGTGATATATGTTTGCGTAAAATGAAAATACTCTTTCTTATATATATATTAAGCCGTGGTGGCCGAGTGGTTCGAGCAGTTGCCTGCGACGCAAAGGTCGCAAGTTCAAATCCCGACTGTACCAATGAGTTTTTCTGAACTTAAGTACAGTGATTAGTCACACCACGAGCTTAACGGTGAAGGAAAACATCGAGAGGAAACCTGCATACGTCTGAGAAGAAATTCAAAGGCGTATGTATAGTCGTGCTGGAGAAACGGCGATGGACTCGCCATGAGTCACGTTGGCACCTAATATACCTCTGGCGGAAAGTGGGTGTGTGGGTATTACCTATACACCTCTGCCTAACCCTTCGGGAACCCTTGTGGGAAGGCGTGAGGATATATTTATTAGTTTAATCTTCTCTACTATCATTGGTACGTATTTAATTAATTTAAAATTGGGCCATGGCCTCAGTCGGGGCATTTTTATTTATTGCTTTCCCCATTACCTTTATTGCTTGACATTAAATATTATTTATTATTCCTTTTCGACCAAATGGGACGAGGCATCAAGATATTTGTGGTGGGCTGGCGTTTTCATAATAATTCATTCTATGTTCCTATTAAAGACTTAAGTGATTGCGGACATCCTGCTAGTATTATAAATATTTTTTTTGTGGGATTTTTGTTTCTCTTTCACGCAAAAACTGCTGAATAGAATTGAATGCAATTTCTTGCATATACATAAAAATCTTCACGCTGGCAAACTACCAGCAAAATTTGTATATACTGCTGCCTTCTTCGCAGCTTTAGTCAAGTGTCAACATGACTGATAGAGATTCTGCTGTCGTTTCTCACGCACGACTATAAAGCAAAGCTGTTGGATTCATCTTTTTTAATATATTCTTCTATATCATCCAAATGGAGCAGAATGCTCCTGAGGTAATCGAATCCTATTCGTTATATAAAACATTCATTAACACTTAAGGTAAAAAAAATCTAAAATCTTTTTTTATTATAAGGAGGAGGGGAGGGTTTTAATTGAAAGAAAGTCTTATTTTTCATTAGAGAATTCGAGTTATTTTGTAAAAGTAAATATATTTTTTACTCACAATGTTAATTGAGTAACTAAAAGCGTTCATTTCTCGTTAATTCATTTTGAAAGCTTATAATTACTTGCGATATTAAAATTAACTTTTGTTGAGACTTTATTTAAGACTTTAAAACATCTTTTAAAGAGCCTTTAAACAGAAGAGTAATGAAACTTATATCGACTACAGAATGTTTTTTAATTAAGAGTTTGCGTTATATAATAGTGCACTGTCTAGAGCAGTACCTTCACTGACCACCTTTTACATTATTGCTGTCAGCTACTATGACAACGTATTAAGTAAAGTTTCAAGGACAAATTATGCTGTTATGAAAGAATAATAGTTTCGAGTAGTTGCATTCAAAGCATAGATCGCAAGTTCGAATCCCAACTGTACCAATGAGTTTTTTTTAACTAAGGTACAGTGTACAGTGATTTGTCACACCACGAGCTTTACGATGAAGGAAAACATCGAGAGGAAACCTGCATACGTTTGAAAAGCAATTCAAAGGCGTATATATAGGCGTTTGTAGTGTGCTTGAATAACGACGACGGACTCTCCATCTGTCACGTTGGCACCTAAAATATATCTCTGGTGGAAATTGGCTGTGTGGGTACTACACGTACACCTCCGCCTACCCCTTTGGGGACCCTTTTCGGAACGCGTGAGTATATATTATTATGAAAGAATTTCTGCTAGAAAGTTGAAATTTACGTTACTTAACCGGCTAAGAAAACCATAACTTATGACAAAATATAACAGGAAATGTGTGAATATGCAAGGGCATCTTTACCTGCCTTATCATCTTATAACTTAATGCCTTGCACAAGAGAAGGAATAAGTAAAAGTATACTGCCTGTATACTTCTACTTATTACCCTCCTTTACCTTATACCCATCCACAATATGACAGATGGCGAGTCCATCGCTGTTACTCAAACACGACTATGCATACCCTTTGAATTTATTGTGACTAAGCACTGTGCACTGTTCCATTAGTCTCCCAGGATGCGGAGGTTTGTTGTTCGGTGCCTAATACTCTCTACCTACCCGGAGTAACTTACCCCGTGATCGACTGGATGTGATGATGTATGTATGTTCCGGAATACCACACGTCCTTTTTCTGATTATCACTCTAGACATTGAGTGGTCATTATTCATAACAATAGGACACTTCAAGTATTTTTTTTAATGTATAGGTCCTACGGGTATGTATGAATGAAAAACAGTAGTCAGGTAATTTTAAAAATTACAATGTATAATAAACCGAATCAGATTTATAGTATAAGATGAAATAATAGAAATAATACAAGTTGTGGATTAAAATTTGAAGCTTTGGCTAAAATGGTTGTTTAATTGACGACCGTCTGGTCTAGTGGTTAGAGCTCCTGACTGCGAAACTTGAGGTCGCGGGTTCGAATCCCGCTGAGGGCAGATATTTGTGTGATGAACACGAATATTTGTACCTTAGTCCCAGGTATTTATTTAATTATTTATTTAATTTGTTCCAGGTAACCAATATGATTAAAGAAATTAAGAAAAAATGAAACACCAAAAACAGGCAAGATGTCAATCCAGGTATTAACTGAGAATTTGAAGATTGGGACGGTGAAAAAGAAAATAGCAATTTCGCAGCTGCAAAATGGAGGCTTCGAGATAATTTGTCCTTTAAAAATTTACATTTGGTAATAATGAGCGGCGGCAGGTCGCTTCGGAAGAATCTCGGGCGCACAGAAGCCGCTTGCTGGATTGTTAGTGAAAAAAAGATAAAGCGCGTAAGATAAAGGTGAGGAGGCTTAAAGATAAAGAAAGATATTTTTATTATTCTTCAGCTGTATTTTTGCTTAAATAAAATGGAAAATATTTACTAATTCCACTTAATCTTGCTAAAAGATTAATTAAACAACAATTATTGCGATGAGCACCTTGATACGTTTCAGATGAAATTTAAAGATTGTAATTGTAGATTATAGTGCTTGAGAATCGGGGGTGGTTTCACCGTATGTCATGTTTGGTACCTACATTTTGTAAATATAGCCCCAGTGAAAATAAAGCGTCGTAATACCTGTGCCTACCTTTTTACTCTTGTAGAAAGGCGTGAGGTTATAAGATGGGATCTATCGAATAGTCACGTTTCTTGGATGCCAGAACACTTTCAAAATTATCCCAATTTATGATTACTTAAGAAGGATAACTGCCGGAAATAAGGTGAATGGAGCCATGTCGGCGTTGATGGGCAGTAAAAGTCTGAGCAAGAATGCTCGAGTGGCTGTCCACAACGCGATATTGGTACCTACCTTATTGTATGGCAGCGAATCCTGGGTATGTCAGAGGAAGTATGAAAATAGCTTGAATGCAGTCGAATGCGATCTCTTCGAAAAATGTGCGGCGTAACGATATTAGATCGAATCCGCAATGAAGAGATTTGCAAATCAACTGGCGTGAATGAGGGCGTGATTGTAAAGATGAAGAAAGGCATGTTACGTTGGTTTGGACACATAGAAAGGATGAGTGAAGAAAGATTGACGAAACAGATATACAAAGCAAAAGTGTGTGCTAGAAGAGGCAGAGGAAGGCCACGTTCCAACCACCTGGATCAAATAGATCGGACTCTGAAGGACGGGAACGTTAAGAGTACTCGAAACCGACGAGCATGTATGAAGAGACTGATGAATGTGGACGAAGCGAAAGAGGTATGTAAGTCTAGAGAGAACTGGCGCTCTATACTCTCTGCCTACCCCGTTAGGGACTTGGCGTGATGATATGTATGTATGTATGATTACTTTTTAAGCTGAAAAGCTAATTATATCAGCGCCGTTGTCGTATATATAAAATAAAATAAAAAATGTCGTAAATATCTAATTTTAAAAGCATTTCCTTATCGAAGTATTTCTTAAAAGTTAATTAACAATTTAATGAATGAAAAATGCCGGCTAAAATCCAATAAAAAAAAACGCATTTCTGTATACAAAAGAAGAAATATAATTACCGCAGAGCCCCAGTCAGACGGTTTCAATCTTTTTTTTAACCTGGCCATAATCACAGGGATTTATAAGCGTATGCCCTTTCAATGGAGGCTTTGAATGTTTAAATTGGAATCTGCTATTGCTTTGAACACTTCCGACTCATTCCCATTTTACAACTTTGAATTGATTCATCTACTGTGAGTACGGCGCAATTTCGGATTATTGTAAACTAGCAATATTTTATTATAACTGGTTGTATTACTTTGGGGAACTGTTTTAGCATTCATTATAATTGTCCTATATTTCATTACATTAAAACAAATTGTTTTAAATACTATTGAGATTTATTCAGAATAGTCATTTAAAATTAGAAATAAGATTCCTTTATACTCCTATCGAAATTACCACGCTAATGAGTATTCACTCAAATGTTTTACTTACCAATAAGAATATGGCTTAACACATGCAAAAGATTTTCATTTTGTGCGATTCAAAAAAAGTCATGGATTAAAATTTACTATATAGCTCGAAGGACCAAATGAACAATAATCACCGTTACCAAGATAACGACTTTTGTGAGTATATAATATGCTTAGATCTAAAATCTACAGGAAGCATTTTTTTATATTGATGAATGTGGATGAAGTGGAGGTCTGCTAGTCTAGAAAGAACTGGTACTCTACTCTCTGTGAATATCCTTTGTAAGATACTCGGCGTGATGATAATATAATATAACCTTTTAGGCCCCATATGGATCGCAAAAACGGAACACAGGACGCGACAGTGACCGCGTCTGTCAACAGCACGGTGGCGGACGAGGAAGATGAGTATGGAGTTTTCTTCAAGCTGAAGATATCCATGCTTCTACTGATCGTCATCATGGCGGTATTGGGCAATATGCTTGTCATCGTCAGTGTCATGAGACATAGGTAACCTAAAAACTTTTTGATTTAAACAAATAGGCTCAGGACAAATTAAAGATTAATTTATTTGAATACCATTAGTGTAACAAACAAGCACGTGGCTCACCTGATGGTCCAAAGCTACCACCGCTTATGGACGCTTGTAACACCAACGGTATCACTCGTGCATTGCAATCCTTTTTGCATTTGCAACTTTTCAACCCTTCTTGAAGAGCTCCATGATCTTCCACGGAAGGAAACTCCTTTGAAAACTATGAGTGTGAAGCCTCCGTGGTTCTAAAGTGTATACCTTCAGGGTCAGTAGACCATCGGCGATGGCTTGAGAGAAGCCACTCGGGCCACCCGTCACAGTTTCAGACCATTCTGATCAATTATAATACGTTCGCTTTTAAATACAATTTTATTTCTTCACCCCAGGAAACTCCGAGTCATCACCAACTACTTCGTCGTATCGCTCGCGTTCGCAGACATCCTTGTGGCCATGGTGGTGATGCCGTTCAACTTTAGCGTCCAGTTTAACCACGGATGGGTGTTCGGGCCTGTCATATGTGACTTATGGAACTCATCCGATGTCTATTTCACGTCGACATCCATACTGCATCTATGTTGCATATCAGTAGATCGTTACTATGCAATAGTAAAGCCGTTAAAATATCCTATTAAGATGACAAAGAAGGTAATGTCTTAGGATCATCTTGTGCTCATTGAGTAGATTTAAAGTTATTATGGCAGCATGTCTTTAATAAGCTTAGGGTATTATTTCTATAAAGTGCGAGTGCCCTAACTGAAAGACCAGGAATGGTACTGATTTATAGCAGTCACTTACATCTACATATCTGACGGCCGTCTGGTGTAGTGGTTAGAGCTCCTGACTGCGAAACTTGAGGTCGCGGGTTTGATTCCCGCTGAGGGCAAACATTTGTCTAATGAACACATATATTTGTGCCTTAGTCTTGGATGTCCTATGTATTTATGTATATATCTACGAGTATCTATATAAGTAAATGTATCGATGTCTATTTACTAAAACACAAGTTTTGTTTAATTTGGGGCTATGTCTATTTATGTGGAATCATCCCTAGGTATTTATTTATTTGTTATCTTAAGAGAACTGTTGAAATTTGAGTTTCCTGAATGAGTAATTAAAAAATTCTTGAGTCCTCGACTGATTGTAAGTAATTCAAACTTGATCTTCATCTGCCTCGTCATACATACACTTGCGTATTTTATGTCTAAATAAATACCCAAGGACAATTCCACACAAATTGAGCAAATCCCAAATTAAGCAAAGCTTGTGGTATGGTAACTAGACAACGATATATTTACTTATATAGATAGATATATAAATAAATACATAGGACATCTAAGACTAAGGTTCAAATACTCTTGTTCAACACACAAATATCTGCCCTCAGCGGGATTCGAACCCGCGATCTCAAGTTTCGCAGTCAGGAGCTCCAACCACTAGACCAGGCGGCCGTCCAACGCAACGCCTATAACGCTGTTATTGTATACAGTTAATTTATTTAACTAATACTTATAAATTATGTACACAATTGAGACTCGTTTAAAACACAAAGTAAATTTAAATTCAACAAAACGCTTAAGTGTCTCTGACTGGATGCAATATTTATTATGATAATGTAGCCACTTCCATATTCATTTTCATCTGAAAATCACGGTTTGTCTGTAACCTGAAAACAATGAACACTCACAGTAATGTTTCGCATAATTTGCTTTTAATATTGTCTGATCTATATAAATAAAAAAGAGTGTATGTTTGTAATATTAAAATAACCGTTTTTTACTAAATCTATGCTTTAACCCAAATATATATATTTTTTAATTTTGTCTGTCCATCTGTCTGTCTGTTTGTTCCGGGTAATCTCTGAAACAGCTGAACTGACTTTCACTAGCAGGTTATGTAAAACTTTGGCTACTTTTATTTTAGAAACAAGAACAAAACTATTTTGTTAAATTCCACGCGGACGAAGTCGCGGGCACAGCTAGTACTAAATATTTTTTATGTTTGACTACATTGGCTTATTATTATACAGGGAGCGAAATATTCAATGTTTGATTTGTAAATATCGCAGCTTATTAGCGTTTGTACCCGTGATAAAATGAGATAACTTTATGATTTTGTTCACAAAAAAGTTGTAATAATGGCATATTCAATTTGGATAAATATTTGTCAAGGTGTTTTGTTCAATTGTAATGAGGTTTGTCATAAATTATTTATTTATTGAATACGTTTACGATCCATGAATTCTTCAAAATCTTCTAATTAGCGCACCTTGAAGGTAACGATTTGAAACGCATATCTCACCATAATCGTACTATCTTTACACACGCTTTAGTCGTTTGAGGAGACTTTATGTGATCGTTAGCGTATATTGCTACTTAGATGTGTACGTCAGAGCGTATTCTTATGAAAATATCATCGTCATCACCAGACTTTTTATCACAATGTAAGGTATAAAAGCCACTATTTACGTATCATTGACAGAATTTTAATATCTTGTTACAGGTAGCTTTTGTGATGTTGGCGGCAACGTGGCTAAGCCCAATAACAATATCATACGTACCCATTTTCATGGGTTGGTACACAACAATCGACCACTTGAGTGTGCAGCAAACCGATCAATGTGACTTCAAGGTCAACAAACCTTATGCCGTCATATCTAGCTCCATATCCTTCTGGATACCATGTACCATAATGATATTCACCTATTTCGCTATATTTAAAGAAGCTAATAGACAAGAAAAAGCTTTACACGCTAGAGCTGGTAATGCAATGTTAATGCACAGGCATTCCAGAGAAGTCGGTGATAAAAATGGAGCTTTACATATAAATGCCAATACTCCGACGAAGGATAGAAACATTATCAAAATGAAGAGGGAACACAAAGCAGCCAGAACTCTTGGAATCATCATGGGCGCGTTCATTCTTTGTTGGCTCCCGTTTTTCTTATTCTACGTGTCCACATCCCTCTGTGATACGTGCAGGTGTCCAGAAGTAGTGACTGTGATTATGTTCTGGACTGGTTACTTTAACTCCGCGTTAAATCCAATCATTTACGCATACTTCAACAGAGACTTTCGCAACGCGTTCAAAAATACTTTAGCTTGTGCTTTCTGTAGTTTTTGTAGACGAAGTGCGTCGGATTTGGATGCATTGGAGCGGTTGGACAGACGAGGTTCCGGCCAACTCAGAGTGCCGGTACCATCTAGAAGAACGTCAGATCTAGCGTCGCTTTGAACACCAATGATGTCAACAGCCGTTTAAGGCCTATTCATGACTCAACGAAGTATTTAGACTATTTAATTGCAAAAGATGAAGTGAGTGATATTGTGGATTCAATACATTTTAATTGTACGCATGTGAAGAACGTTCGTGAAGTTTACCTGTAACCAAAGAAAATATTTTTTCTACATTTAAATACGACATGTTATGGTTTCATACACTCCTACCTGAAATATGTATAGTGACGTGGATACGATGTAATAAGAAGTTTGTTTAAAGTTACTTAAATTAAGTATATTAATTAACCTCAAACCTCAAAAACTTCACCTAATAAATCTAATAACTTCAAAAAATTTTATCTTATAAAAGTTTGTTTTTTTTGTACCGATTTGAATGAAGCACCCGAATATCACCAAATAACTACATCCCTATACATATTCTAAAAATGATTATGATTTATAGTGTAAGTAAGACATACCGAATTGTATTTCTTTCATTAACCAATTTCAATGCATATCTCATACATATTCATCAGACATAACATTTTATTTTGAAACACCCAAGAGATTTGTGTACTTAGATGACGTTATTATAGTTCTGAGATATGAGAAAACTTCGCACTATTAATGAATTCAATGATAGATCACGCTATCATTCCATACATCTACATATAAGCACATATTATAATTAGATTAATTATAGGAATCTCTTAAAATAACTTGAAATGTCAGAGCAATAGTCTGTGTATCGTGTTTAGAGGCCTAAATTATATTAATGTTTATTAAAGAGGCCAAAGTATTGTAAATACAAATCGTAATAATAATGTTTAAACTTTAATTAACTTATTACTACATCTAGTTTAGGTAAAACGAGTTAAGAAGTATAGAATGTTATTTGAAGACAAAGTTAATAATTTATTAAGTTAGAGTTTTAATTTCCTTCGTTTAACAAAGTTTAGACGGATTATCATTTTAAAATAGTGTTAGGAATATATAAATAATATTAAAAAAATACTTTACAACTGAATTAATTTTGCAAAGAGAATATTGTGTTTACTTATGTATTGTATTGCTTAGTGTATTGCTTACTTTATGGAGATGAAATCTCATTTATTTCTATATAGATGATGGTATGATACATTGAATAAATTATCATTAAGCTTACCTTAAAGTATAGCAAATTTATCTTGTGTAAATAGAGCATGGAGTAAATTAGTCAAGCAATTTTAATATAAAAGTATTTAATAATGACATAGAATATAATTATTTAATTTAAATAGGAAGATACGAATAAAATATGGGGACATAACGCTTCAATAGAGAAAGAAAACAATTTTAAAGTAATTATTAATGTTTTAATAGTATTAACAATTATAACAAACCAGTAAGATTTGATGTGTCAGTGTTGTGTCAAATTTATAAAAATCTGTTTTCAATATTTATAGGGCTTCGTTCTAGACACTTACCTAAATAACTCTTAGGATTTCATTGTTCGGTAATTAATGCTTCAATTGATTAATTGACGCAACTGGATTCCATTATTGAATTAAAGAGTTTTAAATGAGAATTTGAAACCACTTAAACTCAGAACTCCTGTTAGAATTTCCCTTTAGAAAACAAAAGTTAATTTAGTTTAGGATAATATAATTTGCAATACAGTAACAACTGCAGTTATAATGAATGCAAATAATTTGGGAGTTATTTGGGTAAATTTTTAGAAATATTTATAACATTTTGTAGATATTTAAAATACTAACGTGACTAATTACTTGATAACGTTTTAAATTTCCAGCTTTGATTGATCATCGGTTTTATAAGTAACCCACGTTTTAATTATTATTATATTTTTTCTGAAATCAGTTATTCTGAAGTCCTTCTCACATTTTCTACATTAATGCTGTGTTTAAAGATATAAAATATTTAATATTTTTCACATTTCGTGTTAGCTGGTTATCGTTTAAAAAAAAGAACCTAAGAAATGTGTTCTTTAACATATAAGCGGGTATATCTATTTCCCTTTGCTATTGTAAAGTCAATGTGTCTTCCTTAAATAAGTAATGATAAGCTGAAACGTATCTTTGTAAATATATTAGAAGTACACTTTAAGGCATTAGAGACGTTCCTGGCCGCATCCTAATCAAACTTTGAAGGATTTCACATTTTATCGCAAGCGAAAGTATTACAACGTTCCTATTCTTCTTCTTCTGAAAGTGCCACTCCATTACTGGAGGTTGGCCGTTAGCTAGGAAATTATAGAAAAAAATTACTCTAGCTGGCTGGCAATATTAATTTCTAGGCGATGAACTATTAAAGACACATGCTCAATAAGTAAATAAATTATATAAATATCATGTCTATAATTACATTTTATGATTTTGGTATAATCGGACCAAAAATTTATTTTTTTAACTTCATTAAAATCGATAACAATAAATCCCATTTGCCTGCAGTTCCAATATGTTATGCACTGTTATACGACATGGTTGTATTAAACGCTGCATCATATTATTATATTAAATCACAATTTCTAACGTTTATTTTACGGATTTTACGAATTACAGTAAAAAAGAGCCGCCACAAAGCTCAGAAAGCATTTTAATTTATAGTGAACGGTGGATAAGAAAACTTCTAGTTTATGTGGAAAGCGACCAGGAATAATAGTGCATTGGATATAATTAAATAAATTCATTAAATGGCTATGTTTAGTGTCTATTTATGCGTGCTCTTATTTTATAGAAAGGGCGTGCGGGCTATACGTGTAAAAAAGTAATAATTAATGGTTGTGACTTTAGGTATTACAACTAACTTTGTAGTAGCACTTAAATCATATTTGACATTTCTTATAACTTTGTTAAACTTCTGCGGGTACTGGTTTTTACCATCAAAATTTGGAGCAAAAAAGACGGCTATATAAATAGCATCTTAATCTTTCTCTTATGCTCACCGATAGAGTGGTGGTAATTGTCAGCTTATTCGCCGCTGCCTTTTAGCTTCTTGCTATCTTTCATTTACATTTTTTAAAACTTAATGATGGAATGTTTTTTAAAATTAACTTCAAAATTATGTTCAAATATTTAAATTCTTGTGATTTCCACCACTTGAGCCACTTTGTTGACTGATAGATCTCCCAAAACCATGATGTCACTATTCATGTTACCTTCCGGCAAATGAGAGATATTTCCGCAGCAGGTAAAAGAGCCCAAGGAGTCTCATTACCGCCAAAGATGTTCAAATGTCCAGACTTTTGGATCTTATCGCATTATCAATGCAGAGCGATAACTCAGTTACATTTCTCTATGTCACTTAATGAGTCTAGGTCACAAGATTACACAATTTAAAATATAGCTACAATATGTAGGAATTAGAAAAGGATAGGAAAGGAGGCCCTGTTGGGGTCAGTAGAGAGAGAGAGTATAAGTCCTCTTTCAAGAAAGACATACCTCAGTCGCTTCACCTACATCTCTTATTAAATGCTTGACAGTTTCGAATGACTTTTCCATATTTGAGCGTTCGATCAATTTCTTGTTGAGACTTGGAACGTGTTCTTATTGATAATTATCCGGATATTGAGCAAGCAACTCCACGCATTCATTAATGGTGCAATTTAATGAACTAATTAATTATTTATAATTGCCTACATATTCAGCCAGCTTTTTTTATTTTTATTGATAATTTATCTTTTTTTCATCTACTCGTATCACTACTGTGTATATCACTATAAATATAACTATGTAGATTTCGAAGTTTGATTTAAAGTCCGTCCATTATATTATTTTGTTGTCCTACTCTTCTTGTCTAGTTTAATTCAAAATGTGTTAGATTTAAATATATCTTCGTAGGAAAAAATGTGTAATATTATGTACATAGTAATTCTGTATAGTAGTACTGTCCGTCTCTTGTAGGTACTTACAATTTTCAATAGAGATATCCATTTCTTGAGTATAAAAAGATGTGTTTCATAATTGGTATATTCATTAATTATTTTATCGATTATTATAGTAAACTGCAGCAATATGTAATTTTAAAAACTTATTAATGGTAAATTTTGTATGTAGTTCAGTGTATAGAGTAGAGTTTGGTAAGATTTTTTTGCATAAAATGAAAAAAAATATATGTTAGTATTATGCTTTCATATTCATTAAAAATGTTACAATATCAGTTATATTAATTACATCCTAGTGGACTGTGATAATTTTAATAATCGTTTCATATAAATATATTATCAGAAACCATTTATAATAACTTCAAAATAAGTAATATAAATAATGATTATTTAAACAGATATTCATTTATATTGCTCATTTCATCAGGAATAAACTTAGATGTAAATATTTTTTTCATTCGTCATAATGTGATGTTATTTAAAAAAAATATTAATATTATTTCAATGATACATGTGCTATTGATATTATTATTAAATTGTTTATGTTATAATTAAAACGATGCATGGTGAGATTTAACCGTTAGGAATTATAATATAATATTATGTGCGTGTAATCAATATGCTTTTGCAATAATAAATGGAAATCGTTTTCGTATACAAATTATGGCGTTTTGTGTTTTACTTATTCCTTGCTTCGACTTTTAAACTAAATTACCATAGTCAATAACGACCCGGCGAACTTCCTATCGCCAAGGTAACGAATGTAGCGCTAGTATTTTAACGTTAATCCTTAATATATTTTAATACTTATTCTGCTATTTTCGGATTAGACGAGTCCAACAAATCAGAGATCATCAGAATCGGTCCATCTTTTTTGAGTTTATAAATGGTGTAAATAACGCGACTTTGTTTTATTAACTTAGATAGATTTAGTATTTTAAGATCCGTGGTAGCCGAGAGGTTCGAATAGTTGCCTACAACACAAATTTGCATGTTGTCTATTATTTGCTGGAGATTTTAGGTGTTAACGTAACGAATGAGCAGTCCATCTCCGTTACTCAAGCACGACTATACAAACGACTTTTAAATTGCTTTTTTTTTTGAGGTTTCCTCTCGATGTTTTCCTTCACCGTCAAGCTCGTGGTGTGACCAATCACTGTACTTAAGTTCAGACAACTTCATTGGTACAGTCGGGATTCGACCTTGCGATCTTTGTGTCGCGCTACTCGAACCAATAGGCCACCACGGCTCTATATGATTATTACTTAGCAAAATATACTTGGAAGGGGTAGACCTAGGCGGACGTTTCTAAACCAAATTAGGGACGTCTTGAAAAAAGGTCAGGTCAAGAGTACCCTAAACCGAAGAGCATGCATCAAGAGAATAATGAAAGTGGACGAAGCGAAAGAAGTATGTAAGGATCGCAAGTGGAAAGAAGTGGTCTACCCCTACGGGAAAGAGGCGTGATTATATGTATGTATGTAAAATAGTCTTAAAAAAAACTTGCTAACTCATGAGCAACAGAAACTCGACCACTGACTCCCTGACTACATCTTCAACAAGAAATAACAAAATTAATCCGTCTCGACCTTTATAAAGGTAAGATAATAGGAGTTTAATACTTCACTTTGAAAGCAAGGCAGTAAATTTTATAGTTGCATCAAAGTTTTAGCCTTACAAATTTATTTGTTTGGACCTCGAAGTTTCCACTGAGCTTAAAGTTCTGAAGTAGCAAAGTTGCGGAAGAAGCTTTGCATTTTTAGACCGTATATACTGATTAAACAGTAGACTAGAGAACGGAATTATTTGCACTGTAGCCAATGCAGGGTAGGCAGATGTGTACAGATCATACCCACACACCCGCATTCCGCCAGACATACATTTTAGATGCTAACGAGACATATGGCGAGTCCATCGTTACTCAAGCTTGACTATACATACGCCTTTGAATTGCTTCTCAGACGTATACAGGTTTCCGCTCGATGTTTTCCTTCACCGTAAAGCTCGTGGTGTGACTAATCACTATACTTAAGTTCAGCAAAACTCATTGGTACAGTCGGGATTCGAACTTGCGATCTTTGTGTCGCTGCTCGAACCACTCGGCCACCACGGCTTTTTAAATATAATTAGACTAAATATGTGAGAAACGGTGATATACTCACCATATGTCACGTACGCCCCTAAATATATCTCCGGTGAAAGTAACCAACCCCTACCCCTACAGGGAACCCTGCGGAAGGGGTGAAGATACATAAACTAAGATACATAACAAGATTTATAAACTAAAGTAAAATATTACTAGAAATATATAGTAGGTAATAAAACCTTGTATAATGGCATCAACAAGATAAATCAAGTGCTCAGGAATTCACAAAAAATACTTTTAGACATCTTTGTACATCTCACATGTCTCGATGGAGCTTTATTCCCTGGTAGTAGAGGTCATAATCGCTATTAGTGTTACGCATTTGTGTTCAATTTCGGGACTGGCTTTTCTAGACATTTGTCACTAAACTTGTCGAGCAAATAGATTCTTAGGGCTCGTGTAACAAATCGCTGTTTCTTAAATATTCTGTCTTTCAGCATCTAAGGGCTTTATCACACAATTATTCACCTGTTTTCTTAAATTTTGTATTTGATTATTACTCTTTATACATTTTTTAAACGGTATCGTGAAAATTTGCTAACCTACTTTTATGACTACTTTTTACATGCTTTATTTATTAATTAAAGTAATACATTAGAACGTAGCCAATGACGCATGCAGTACATAATATATACAATACAATATATATATATATATATATTCACAGTATATAGATAACACTAAAGAAAATAGACTTCTGTAAAATCCGTCCTTAGAGAACGTCTGTCGAGGAGATATGCAGTTATAGCAGACTGAGTTAAAATTTAATACGATTTAAGATGGCAAAGAAACCATTATAAGACCAGAGCCTGATGGTAAAGTTACACAACCTATGAACGCAACCACAGCACACATTGCCGTCTCTGTAGAAATCTTTTCAAATAATAGGAACTCGTTGAAAGGAATAAAGAGTAGATTTACGAGGATTAAATAACTGTCATCAAATTGACATAACTATGTAACAGGCACGTAAAATTATTTTATTACCACGTACTGGGTGTGACCATCCCTATAAAAGTGTCGTGATCGTAAATCAAGGGTGGGTTTAGCATCCACATCCAGCAAAGTAGCACCGTAACGGTTCTATGATCTATTTAATACCGATTTCAAAATGTATTGGTAGCTATATAAACTTTTTACGGCGAAAGACAAACAGAGATGAGAAAAAAATATATCCTCACGCCTTCCCTAAGGGTCCCCGAAGGGTAGGCAGAAGGTGTATAGGTATCACCACACCCACTTTCCGCCAGGAAAAATTTATGTTAGGTGCCAACGTGACCAGATGGCGAGTCCATCGCCGTTACTCAAGCACGACATATACATACGCCTGAATTTCTTCTCAGACGTATGGGTTTCTCACGATGTTTTTCCTTCGCGTAAAAGCTCGTGGTGTGATAATCACTGTACTTAAGTTTAGAAAAACTCATTGGTACAGTCGGAGTTCGAACTTGCGACCTTTGCGTCGCGACAGCCTCTCGAACCACTCGGCCACCGGCTATTATATACTATAGATGAGAAAAATAGAGAATAATTGTTTCTCTGGGTTACAAACATCGAGTATACATATCATCACTCGTGGGGTATGCAGAGGGATTGCAGTGCCTGATCTAATGCTCGCTCTTGATACATCAACATTTTCGATACCTCTTGTTACCATCCGTGTTCGGTCGAGTTTATCACTTAGTCTCTACTAGGGCCGTGGATCTGTATCGTCACTAACTTCACTCATATATGCATCGCGGATGACAGCCAAGAACGAACTTGAAAGAATATTTTATGTTCGAAATTGGCTGTTTCATTACTGACAATACCGACTTAATATGCACGTACAATAGAGTTCAAAATCTAAAACATTTCGACAATAGGTAAACAGTGCTAATTTATCGATAATTAAATGCTGTGACATTGGTAAAACCCATTGCATTGGATACTGTCAGAATCTTGGCACTCAAGGACACGACTTTAGCGCAAAATACATAAAAATAAACTAATGATACAATTTTGCTCTCTAAAACAATACTGACATTGCTACGCGTCCTTCGTACTAAGCTGGCAGTCATAACATCCGGTCGAGAACGTCAAAAGTACTGGAATCCGTTGAGTATGATGAAGAGGGTGAAAGGGAAGTGAATGAAGGAGGTCTCATCTGGAGCAGGCTGTCTCTCTGATCTATCTGCTGATTCACAAAGGAAGTCTTGAGTCTAGGGGACTGGCTCTAGTCCAAATTCGGGGTATTGGCGTGACGATTTATTCAAATGTAAAATGTATAAGAAATATGACGAAAATCAATGCAAGATCATCGTTTGCTTGAATGGTTTTGAAACTGCAAAATAATGTAAGCATTTCAAATGAATTTAATTAAAAATCAAGTCAATACAACATGTCGGTCCTGCTCCCTAATACACTAGCAATTTGAGATTTAAAGTGCTAACGTGCTGACAAGGGACTTCGCCTTATTTAATCTTCAACCACCACGACCCAAATAGTCCAAGCGACTCTACTGATCAAGAAATATGAGATGAAAAGCAAAAAAATACGCATTAAAATTTACGCCTATACATATCATCACGCCGAGTCCTAACGGGATGATTCAAGAAAGTATAGAGCGCCAGTTCTCTCTAGATTTACATATACCTCTTCGTTTCGTCAGCATTCATCAATCTCTTCATACATGCTCGTCGGTTTCAATACTCTTAACGTTTCCCGTCCTTGAGCGTCCGATCGATTAAATTTAAAAATTAACTTATAGATAACCACAATATGTATAAGCATTTACAATTATCCTGTACATCAGACTGATTGTTAACGCTAACGCCACTGGCGCAAAGTTAATTTGGTAATTTATACTTGCCGTGAGTACGAGCTACGTAACGGGGACGTTACAGTAAATTATCATGAGGGCGAATGCCCATAATCTGGAGAACGTACGCTTGATTGTGGTCTTAAGGCTAAGAATAGGGAACGTATTTTGAGAAATATCATGCTTAACAAACTCTCGATCTTAATCACTTGGTGAGTTAATTGGGTGCGCTTATCGATCAAAGCCTACGCCCAAAGTCGAAGTTTAGGCGCCTATGCCAATCGCCTACGAGGTTTCCTCTATCTATATTAATTATTGAACAATTCGAATTGAACCAAAAGCCCAAAGGGTAAACGTTCACCATGAAGTGAGCCTTAAGCGCATTTTTAGAATAGTTGTATGAAATATCTATCTTTAATAACTGCGTATATTCAATAATGTAATTCAATTCTGTTCATCTTATTCCGTAAGTAGTTTTGATTCAAACTTACGTATATATATATATATATATATACATATATATACATATATAATAATATATCCTCACGCCTTCTAAGGGTCTCGAAGGGATATTAGGCAGAGGTGTATAAATTAACCATACCTGCCGCCGGAAGTGGAATTAATAACGTGACAGATGGCGAGTCCATCGCCGTTACTCAAATGCGATATACAAGCCTTTGAATTTTTCTCAGACGTATGCAGGTTTCCTTTTGATGTTTTCCTTCACCGTAGCTCATTAGTGTGATAATCCTGTATTAGAAGTTCAGAAAAACTCATTGGTACAGTCGGTTCGAACTTACGACCTTTGCGTCACGAGGCAACTGCTCGAACCACTCGGCCACCACGGCTCCTCAAGAAGCTCTGTCTCTCAACTTACACTTTCAATGTATTACTTAAACAAAGAACTGTACCAATAATTTAAATTTAATTTAGAAACTTGACCTTAAGTAGAGAGATTTTCGAGCGTTTCCCAGCGCAACGCGGATAAGGGTCAAATTAAACGCGTCGCCTTTAATTAATAGTGTATAGATTCGGGGCATCTATACTGGCGACAGTTATCTACATATACATGAAACTACGAACGCCGTTTGATGTCGTTGTTAATACATAATTATTATGTTGTGACACTGACAAAAGCAATAAAACTGGAAACAAAACAATAACGACGAATTGAGATGATAAGTGAAGCGGAAATGCTGGACGTAAAGAAAACATACAAAAAAAACAATATGTGTTTTGTTTTCCAGCAGTGTTTGTAATGTAACGGCCGTCTGGTCTAGTGATAAGAGCTGCCGACTGCTGGAACTAGGTCACAGGTTCCGATTCCCGCTGAGGGCAGATATTTGTATGATGAACACAGTGATATTTGTACCTTAGGCTTGGATCTCCTATGTATTTATGTATATCTATCTATCTATAAATGTGAATATATCGTTGTCTAGTTACCATAACGCAAGCTTTGCTGAGTTTGGAACTATTGGTTACTTATTTTTTACTATGACAGGTTTAATATAAATATATCAGCTTTGTATGGCCCTGAGCTAGAGTAATCACCACCACGAGCTTCATGGTGAAGGAGAAAACATCGAGAGGAAACACATACGTTTTAGAAGAAATTCCAAACACGTGTGTATAGTCGATCCTTACAGTCCAGCCCTCTGGATGTACACTACAGTTTGTTGACCTAATTTTATCATTACCCAAATAAATGTTATATTAATTATCATCAGGTATCGGGGCACTAATGGAATTAATTCATAATCATTAACGTTAATTAAAATAATTTCATTCATTAATAATTTTAAAATGAATGATTTATATCAATTATCTAAATGAAAGCATATCGCGATTGTTTGTATTCTGAAACTGATTGTATACCTGACTTTGCCCGTGGTATACTCATTATATATTTTTATGGGGTTACCGCGTATTTTTCATATAATGTATTAAAATCTGTAAACAAAATAAAAAATAATGTTATATAACTTTAGCTATTATATGTTTCGTTCCGGAGATTATTGTAAATTGTGTTTTATTATAAAATAATAATAATAATATATCCTCACGCCTTCCACAAGGGTCCCCAGAAGGTAGGCGAAGGTAATATGGGGCAGCACCCGCACCCACTTTCCATAGGTTATGTGGGTGCCAACGTGACAGATGGCGAGTCCGTCATGAATTTTATTATCAGATTCTGTTAATACTTTCACTTCCCACATGGGCATCGGTAGGCAGAGATGTTTATTTAATACCAACACCCCCAACTTTCGCTGGAGTAATAGGTATGATTGGTACCAACGAGACAGCGTGCAAGTCCTCCGCCGTTATAATTTTGACTAAACATACGGATTTTAATTTATTGTCAAATATATGCAGGTTTCCTCTGGATGTCTTCCTTCACCACTTAGCTAGTGGTGTGACTAATCACCGTACTTCAATTAACAAAAACTCATTTGTAAATTGGATTCGAACTTATAATCTTTGTGTTGAAATTGGAATGAATGATGATGATCATGATGATAAATAAGCTATCATTAATTCAATCTGGAAATGGTTTTATTGAGCAATTTTGATTGGAACCAATTGACAATAGTGCAATAGAGTATGTTCTATAAATTGACGAGTTAAAGATCCCAGATAGAGCGGTGGCCTAGATTCCCGCATCGAACACGTTAGATGGGTGGGTTGAGGCTTAGTGCATGCCACTATTGTGAAAGGGATTCATACAAGTACCCACAGTTGAGCGATAGTTCGAAACTCACATGATGGCTTTTAACTCCTTTTATTAGCATTTTAATGTTTGGAATGCTGTATATGCATATAATACGCGCATTGCTAGAAGTTGTAGTAAGTTAGTAAGTAGGGCAGTTGCTCAAATAAGGCACAATGAAAGAAAAGTAAAGAGTTTAAGAGGTAAGGCATAACGGGTTTCCCGTTCGAATTCAGAGCTGCCGACTGGGACGGATCCACCTTACACCTTACTGTTGTGTTCCTACGCGGTGAATAAGGTTTCCAGTAATGAGCTCCTTGGGGAGGGGGAGGATTGTTACATTATGTTGGAAGCAGAGTTAAACCCATTATGCCAACACACTATAACTCTCGAACACAGAGTGGCAACGCGCAAGTGATACTTCGGTGTCATTATTCGAGCGTAAAATAGGCTGCAGTAACCGTTTCCCATCAGGTGAAATTGCGTATGCTTGTTGCTAATCTTGTTGTATAAAAAAAGATTGTAATAAATATAAAAAAATCCTAGTTGACGATCTCATTACCTTATAATATAGCTTGTTTTTTATGCCGTTCTTAAAGAAACCCATAAAACCATGCTTGGGAATTACTCTCTTAAAAATGTTATCATTTTGTTATCTAGAATTAATTGTTTTATGCATCATCATGAGGATATATTCACATACCCTACAACTAGAGGCAACTGTTCTGCAGTTAATTATAATTATATATCCTCACGCCTTCCCACAAGGGTCCCCGAGGAGATAGGCAGAGGTGTATAGGCAATACCCAAACACCCCACTTTCCGCCAGAGGTATATTAGCGCCAACGTGACGAGATGGCGGAGTCATCACGCTGATCTAGGTAGTAGGAACTTAGTCTGCCCCTGCCTCATCTCACAATGCCTTATGTTATTATTCCTTTACTAAGGGACCTTAAGTCCTGAAGCTCACCATCTTCTTAAAGACTCCGCCTCATCTAATAGAGCCCTCTTGTGTCGGGCAGGCTGGAACATATCTCCTCAGGTATAGCGTGCTTTCCAGCGTAGCAATGTTTGGTCTTCTTGGCGTTCATGAATACCGTTTTACGGTTTTCTGAGAGTGAAACTGCTTTAGCGACGCTGGCACTTTTTATGTCTGTCACGTCCTCGTTGGCACCTAATATACCTCTGGCGGAAAGTGGGTGTGGGTATTACCTATGCGCCTCTGCCTAGCCCTTTAAAGTTGCTGTGGGAGAGCGTGAGGATATACATTGTGTTATGTAGTGTACATTTTTTGTGTAATATAAATTGTATGTTTGTCTGCGATAGCGCAATAAATTAATATTGTATTTTACCACATAAATGATAGTACTTATATACTGATAAATAAAACAATTCGTGCGAGGTATTCCCTATCCCATTCCAAAATATTCAAAAATTCGCAGCTTGCATTGATGCTTTAAGTTTTCACTTCTGCCGGCACTCCCGGAGTGCAACCCATATTTTTATCCTGGAAATTATGGCATTAGTAAAGAAATCAAGTACTCAGTGTATTATATAACAGAAACAAAATTATAAATAACAATGGAAGGTCAAACTTTCATGCCTGCGAATCTAAATGTAAGTTGGCCGCCGTTTAGCTTGAAATACATTATGCTTAAGATATGCTGTTTCTCGAAAATTTTTGCAGACATTTAAATGGTAATGACTTAAAGTTACTTATCTCTGAAGGCTATTGTGGCCGAGTGGCACAAGTAGTTGCCATAAACGCATCTGCATGCCTGATTGCATGTTCGAATCCCAGGCTGTGCCGTTTTTTTGACAAAGAAACTCAAAAGACGTACCTATATATAGTCGATGGTAACGGCGATGGACTCACCATCTGTTACGTTGGCGCTTAAATCTCTAGCGGAATGTGGGTGTGTGGGTACTACTTTCCACATCTGCTTGCCTAATACATTCAGGGGACTCTTGTGAGGGATATATTATACCGTATAGAAATTCAAAGTAAGTCATAAGTCGGCAACGCGCGAGTGATACCCATGGAGTTGCAAGCGTCCACAGGCGGCGGTAACCGCTTACCATTAGGCGGACAGCAGCATGATTGTTTGCCACCCATGTGGTATAAAAGTAGGTACAGACCACAGGGACTTTTTAAGGACGTTAAAGTGCCAAAGAAATGGAAACTTCCAAACAACCTACCAGTATTCAGTACTGTATGTACTCGTACATACATATAACTTAACTCTAACTCATCACATGCTTTATAGTAAGAAACCGCAGCGTTCCGCAGACACCTGCTTCACCCAGTTTGAAGTGCGCTGACCTATATTGGGTTGTTCGCTGAAATTGGGTCTTGCGATATTTCGTTAAACCTTGTTGTCTGGCTTACCTGCCAAGGCTAGAATGCGGTTCAAACCCTGTTATTAAGTAAGGAAAGTTTTAAACTGATTATAAAAATAATAATATATCTCACGCCTTCCACAAGGGTCGAAGGAATTAGGCCAGAGAATTGTATAGGTAATATACACGCACTTTCCGCCAGAGGGTATATTAGGTGCCAACGTGACGGATGGCGAGTCCATCGCTTCGTTACTCCAGCACGACTATATATACGCCTTTGAATTTCTTCTCAGACGTATGCAGGTTCCTCGTCGTTTTCCTTCTGGTCAGCTCAATTGTGACTAATCACTGTGCTTGGTTCTGAATAACTTATTGGTACTCTCTCAAATCTTTTAACAACATGCAGATGCGAGAGTCTTAAATCACAGTTCCCACGTTCGAAAGGCTTACCATATCTGCAGTAATACAGCTAGAGACGCGAAAAATACCCCGGATATCGTTGCGTCAAAGGAACGCGTTAAAGCGATGCAATATTGTAGGAAGTTTTTCTTGGTACCGAGGCTATGTCGATAAAGGGTGTGGCTAGGAAACACCACGGCTTCCTATATTACGGAATAAATAAGATCACATTTTAAAGGGCCGTGGTGGCCGAGGTGGTTCGAGCGGTTGCCTGCGACGCAGATCGCAGTTCGGAATCTCGACTGTACCAATGAGTTTTTCTGAACTTAAAGTACAGTGATTAGTCACACCACGAGCTTAACGGTGAAGGAAAACATCGAGAGGAAACCTGCATACGTCTGAGAAGAAATTCAAAGGCGTATGTATAGTCGTGCTTGAGTAACGGCGATGGACTCGCCATCTGTCACGTTGGCACCTAATATACCTCTGGCGGAAAGTGGGTGTGTGGGTATTACCTATACACCTCTGCCTACCCCTTCGGGGACCCTTGTGGGAAGGCGTGAGGATATATTATATATTATTATTATTATTTTAAACAGAGCCCCGGTGACAGAGTAGTTTGAGTAGTCGCTTGTCGAGTGGACCCTTGCCCCTTGGAGGAAGGCGTGAAGATATATATTAAACATAATTTTACGGAGATGAAACTGTGGAGCACTGCCTAGTTAATTATCCAACCAGATGTTGACTTGACAAAATTATGTACGTAATTGAATTCTCAATTTGCACAGGAATTTAATTCTATGAATAAGTTTGCTAAGTCTGTTTCATCTCGCGAGTTGTATGAAGTATTAATTATTATAGGGATCGAAATACGACATCAAATGGAATCCGATTTGGTATAGGGCTCTTGAGGAAAACCTTCCATTACTACGGTTTGAATCAAAGCACTTTTATTCGACGGAAGTGAATAAAAAGTATGAGGTAAGTATCCTACGTCCCATAATTTTACTACCAACGTTGCCTAATACAAAATGTGCCTTAGAGAGTTCACCTCAATATTGTTGCTACAAAATGTTGTTAATGATTTTTTCGTAAAATTTGCTTATAAATTTTAATTTACTTTGTTTAGTCCTTCTTTACGATTTTTTGGTTTACATTTATAGGAATAAGATTTAGGATACCTCCTTATACAAGGAGAATAATTGTCTCTTCTATCTAAATCTAAATTCAATTAAAAAGTAAGATAAAATGTTAATATCTCTCGCCTGTAAGGGCCTAGTGTTTCAATTAGGTGCCTCCAACGAAAGAGTTCGTACCCGACTGTACCAATGAGTTTTTCTGAAGAAAATCTTATTACTTATTTTGAGCTTTACAGTGAAGGAAAACATCAAGAAGAAACCTGTATATTTTTGAGAAGAATTCAAAGGCATGTATAGTCTGGCTTGAGTAATGGCGAAGGTCTCGCCATTTGTCACGTTGGCACCAAAAATTATCTGCGTCGAAAAGTTGATGTAGGTACAAGACTTATACACCTGTGCCGATCCTTATGAGAAGGGGTGAAGATGGGAAGAGGTGAAGGGGTGAAGAGGTAGAACAATCTCTAATCTCTAAAAGCGCCAGTCTAATGGCCCTACAGGAAATGTAGCCTCCATTCGCATGAATCCGGGATCTGTTCTGAGATTTACATTTTTATAAGCTCTACATTAAAAATATACAAACTGACATAAACTTTGTCTTTCTTTATTTCATTATTTACCGTTTTGTACATACATACATACATATCATCACGCCAAGTCCCTAACGGGGTAGGCAGAGAGTATAGAGCGCCAGTTCTCTCTAGACTAACATACCTCTTTCGCTTTGTCCACGTTCGTAAGTCTCTTCATACATGCTCGTAGGTTTCGAGTACTCTTAACGTTCCCGTCCTTCAGAGTCCGATCAATTTGATCCAGGTAGTTGGAACGTGGCCTTCCTCTGCCTCTTCTTGCACACACTTTTGCTTTGTATATCTGTTTCGTCAATCTGTGCTGTTTTGCAAAACCATTTTGTGCTGAAGAATATATTACTAAAGTGTACACAATACGCCAAGTCCCCAACAGGGTAGGCAGAGAGTATAGAGCGCCAGTTCTCTCTGGACTTGCATACCTCTGGATGGGTCTTGGCGTGATGATATGTATATATATGTATGTAAGTAAACAATACAAAAATAACCCGGTTTGTGTGCATGAACGCTATGGTTAATGATGTGTATGAATGTGAATGACGTGAAAGGTCTCTAAGTTTAGAATATGATACTCTACTCTCTCTTTTTGTATGGTGAGAGATTTTGTGTGATGATATGTATATTGTATAAAATTTGATGTTTAATGTAATAAGGTAGGAAGAGGTAAGTGTAGGCGTACCCACACATTAACTTTCCACCGGAGATATATTTTAGGTGTCAGCGCGATAGATATCGGGCCCATCGCCGTTGCTCAAGCACGACTATACATACATACGTCTTTGAATGTCCTCTCAGACGTATACAGGTTTCCTCTAGATGTTTTCCCTCACCGTAAAGCTCGTGGTACGACTTATCACTGTACTTATGTTCATTTAAACTAATTGCTACAGTCGGGATTCAAACTTGCAATCTTCGTCTGTAATTATTTATAATTAAAATAAACGTGATTTAAACTAAGACGCACAGACACTATTCCAATGAACACCTTGTTATCGTGAAGTTTCCTCTCCATAACTGCTAAGCAAGTATCCATTATCCAGAATAACTGTCTCCCACAACTGAAGGCGGTTACCGCCCGGTTAGCACCTCATTACTCATATTAAGTAGACTTTAAGTGTGAAGCTCGAGTGCCATTAACATCGTGGATGAATATGGCTTTAATTAGCGTTGGGTTACCGCTTAACTTAGTGCAGCGAGGAACTATCATAATGTAAACTCAACACTGCATAACTAAGTATCACTTTTCGATGAAGTGGAGAATCCGAGTCCGAGTCGAATAATAAATACCTTGGGACATTTCGCACAAATTGACCTAGTCCCAAGTTAAGCAAAGCTTGTGTTATTGTAATTAGACAACGGTATTTTTACTTATATAGATAGATATATACATAAATACATAGGCCGTGGTGGCCGAGTGGTTCGAGCCGAGAGTTGCCTGCGACGCAAAGGTCGCAAGTTCGAATCCCGACTGTATCAATGAGTTTTTCTGAACTTAAGTACAGTGATTAGTCACACCACGAGCTTTACGGTGAATGAAAACATCTAGAGGAAATCTGCATACCTCTGAGAAGAAATTCAAAAAGGCGTATGTATAGTCGTGCTGGAGTAACGGCGATGGACTCGCCATCTGTCACGTTGGCACCTAATATACCTCTGGCAAAAAGTGGGCGATTGTATTTGCAACTATGCTTCGGGACTTTCTCAATTCGGGTTTTTTTTTACAATAATAATTTTCTTTTTTTTTTATTTATTCCATATCTTGACCAGAATTAGTTACAGTAGTGATGACAATATTTGTGTCACTTGTTTAATTTGTCTAATTTGTGAATGTGAGAACATTGTAGGCTTTGTAGATTCTTAGATCTTGCTAACATTGTTATACTTATCTTGTTTTATGTATGCTTTGTATAGTAAGCAACGACCTATTGTCGGGCCTACGTTGTTCCCCCATACTTGGGTACTATTGCTGTAACGAAAAAAAAATTGTACATGCCTAATGATTTGAAAAGAGTAACCATGGAGTTTCTTGCCGGTTCTTCTCCATGGAAGCGACCAACCCGAACCGTGCTTCTTTTTCGACGTTATGTAAGTGCCCACCTGGGCCTATGTGAAATAAAAAGATTTTGATTTGATTTGATTTGGACACTTGTGGGAAGGCATGAAGCTATAAGTATCTTACGTTTTCAAATCACACAGGTATATAACAAATTCTGCAATATGTAAATAATATAAATTACTTTGTTTGTTAAGCAAATAATTTAACAGCACTGAACCTGAACAATTTACTTCGACTTACGTATTAGAGTGGGGAGGGCTACGCAGTGAGGCAGAAAATAAAACTGACGACGATACATTGATTCATAAACGCCACAACAAGATACCTTAACACAGCTGTTGTGATCATTCTCATCAATGTACTAGAGACACTTAATCTGTTCAATTTGTACGGTTAGCAGACAAAGACGGGAATGTATTACTCGAAATCGGTAGATGATAGGACAAGTAAATGATTTGATGAAAGTCTAGAGGCTTGTAAGTCTAGAATAGAATAACCGTTTTTTACTAAATGCATATGGATTTATAAACTGATCATAAAGTAAAATGTCACTGTCTGTCTGTTTGATCCGACAAATCTCTGAAAAGGCTGGACCGATTTTGATTGGACTCTCACTGGCAGATAGCTGATGTAATAAGGAGTAACGTAGGCTACTTTAATTGTAAGAAATTGAACAATAACTTTTTAGTTAAATTCCACGCGGACGAAGTCGCGGATATAGCTAGTAAATAATATATCTCCATTTTTTGTTTTGGTGCAATGATTTAAATTTGGAACTCGACCGAAGCGCCATCTATTACATCTATTAGTGAATCTAAGCTATCTACGCAAACACAAAATAATATCAAAACCAGTCTAGTGGCTTAGGGTTAGTTCGGTGACATACACACGTACAAAAGAAATATTTAATATAGATTATTTGTAGCAAGCAAACATAGGTGATATATGTGTGTGTGTATTTATAGTCGCAGAGATCCATTTATGTGGATGAATTATTGCTCAGCTGGTATCCTGTTGTTAGTTGTACATCAATGTAACGCCAGTTCTAATACAAAGCCTCTTATTCTACCCAAGCCTCGCTTTTATCTATCTTCGGCACCAGAGGGTATTTTTCAAGCCGCTCCGAAATAAAGTTACTACCTGAATAAGATATACCCTTCATATATACTCCAAAACGTGTTATAAATTAGAGAGAGAATGTCGTAAAATTTAAGAAAAATACTTGCATACTGTGAATACACGTAACAAAGATTAACTCCATGTAACTACAGCTAGATTACACAAAATTAGCAACTCATTTGTCGGGCAAGGTATATGCTTTTTAATAAGATACCTCTGAAAATAGTTGAATTACATTTTAAAGAGTTTAAAGCTGTCATTAAACGTAAACGACGGGAGCGTCAAGAGTACTCGAAACCGACGAGCATGTATAAAGAGACTGATGAATGTGGACGATTCGAAAGGGGTATGTAAGTCTAGAGAGAACTGGTGCTCTATACTCTCTGCCTACCTCGTTAGATTCTCGGCGTGATGTCATGTATGTATGCATTAAACGTAAACTAAATAAAAAAGCGTATTATATAAAAGATTAATAAAATGATAGACATGCATGGCTTATTTGTTTGTTTTTTTTTTCTAATTTTTGCAAGGAAATACATAGGTTACATTTTTTAACTCCACGCGGGCGAAGCCATGGGCAAAAGTTAGTAAATACATATATCCTCACACCTTCCCACAAGTTTCCCCGAAGGGTAAGGCGGAGGTGTATTAGGTAATACCCACACACACACGTTCCGCCAGAGATATATTTTAGGTGCCAACGTGACAGATGCAGGCGAGTCCATCGCCGATAGTCAAGCACGACTATACCTACATACGCCTTTGAATGTGTATTTATGAAACGCTCAACGCTGGATATATATGTGATTGCATGGATGTGGAATATCAGTCATACATTTATTCGTAAAGGGAGTAAATGCGGTGATACATTACTCCCACAACCGCCCATTCTGGGCACGTAGGTGCTTCCGATGCGTGCATCCACGTTTTGGGCGTAACCTTGATGTTTAAAATGCCGTAAGTATTCCTGGTATTTATTCTGTTCGATTGAGTTTTTCCGAGCTTATTTTTGCTTTACGGTGAAGGAAAACATCGAGAAGAAACCTGCATACGTCTGAGAAGCAATTCAAAGGCGTATGTATAGTCGTGCTTGAGTTACAGTTGATGGACCCGTCATCTTTCACGTTGGCACTTAAAATATATCTCTTCACCACTGTTTATTATTTACGTACTTTCGGAGTTTCGAGGACAGTAAGAAGGTTCATTTTGACTATTCATATAGGTGTTTCCTCTCCTTAACCTGTCAAATTTTTTGACATACACACACAAACAGATCATAACTCATATTTTTTTGTAACGTTATTCTGGTTTGCAGCCAAAACATTGTACATATACATAGAGTGTTATTTTAATTAATCATAGAGATAATAAAGACGTTTCATTTCTATATACAGAGGCAGAATAAACAGAAAACTCGGTAAGATTAATATTCGATACGACGTTTGAGATGACCATGGTTTGCTCGCAAGACTATAGACCTTAAAGTAATAGAGTTAAAGTGTACAAAATTGGACGTCCTAAAGACGATTCTCTTGATATGAATTCGTTTGGAATAGTGCCCAGTGCTGAAAATCAATTATTTATAACAAGCTTGAAGTAGCCGAATTTGGAAAGTACCGTAGTTCAGTGATCAAAATTCAAGACATCTCGATTCATATTTAATGCTTTATAAGTAACTCACTAATGTTCCGTCCCGGCTTCGCACGGGTGGACTTGAGATATACAACAGAAAATTGTGTTATTTGGCTACGGACGAAGTTGGGAGGTCCTGACCCAGTCGGGCAGCTCCAAATTTCAACGGGAAACCCGTTATGCCCTACCTCTTAATAACAATAATAATTTATCTTCAATCCTTTGTCACGCCTTCCCACAAGGGTCCCCGAAGAGGTAGGTAGAAGAAGACCACGTTCTAGCTACCTAAATCAAACACTCAATGGGATGGATGGGAACGTCAGAGTATTCGAAACCGGAGAAACATGTATGAAGAGAAGAGTAACTGCTAACTTAAAGTTTTAGAAGAAGTTACAATCATCATCATTTATAGTTAAGAGTTGGGTTCTTGTCGGCGTCTCTGATGCAGTTCCCTCTATTTCACCATTCAGCGCAATCTCTTTGAATCTCCCTATACGCCATGAGATACGCACGTCGCGCTGTATACTTAAGGCAATAAATCAATATACCTAATCCCCCAGACAGAGTCTTCACAAAACAAGATATTAACAGAATTTTGAACAAGTCTCAAGTGATTAACTTGGTTCAACACACATGTTTGTTTGTTGCTTAACTCGTACTGGGGCTACTGTACTTAGCTTAGCGTGTGTACGCGAGCGCAAACTTTACTTGAAACATCTTGTTCTGGTGAGTTCAGTGTATTGTTTTTTAATTATTTACTTAAAGAGGTTAAGAGTTCATAATATTTGGCGAAGTATTGCCATTGATAATATTGAGTGGATATGTTTAAGGAATTTCTTCTGTATGTAAGGGTCGTAGCAAGTGGAAAGAAGTGGTATCTGCCTACCCCTACGGGAAAGAGGCGTGATTATATGTATGTATGTATATATAGCCGTGCTTAAGAAACGGCGATGGACTCGCCATCGGTCACCTTGCATGACTACGCACTTAAGGCTCAACTCGGGTCAACTTATAGTGCTGTAACCCCAGCACCTAATTCTTCAGATACTATCGTCCGAATATCTTATGAATATATAACAATACTAATATATAAAATGGGAACGTCAAGAGAACTCGAAAACAGCGAGCATGAATTTGGACGAAACGTATAAGTAAATATGTTATCCTAGAGAGAACTGGCGCTTTACTCTCTGTGTCTACACCGTGAGGGTCTCGAATTGATGATAATGTAAGTATTTCCATCAAGCTGGCCGTAAATAGAAATAAAAATCAATGTTCCTTATGAAATACAACAACGCCGCCTGATAGCAGTCATCCGAGAATCGGGAGGTGATCTTGTTAATTAAAATTAAAATATACCATAAATTACATCGTGAGTACCGGCAGCGCCTTCGGCTATGGTAATGCGCATGTATGTGTTTAATAGCTATTTAATTTTGACAGGCGCTTTTTAAAATTTGTTTAAACAGAACTTGGACTTCTGAAAGCTTGTGAAGGGATCTTTGCAAATTAACGTCCATTATTATCCGTGATGTTGCAAAGCTATTAGTGGTAGCCGCTTACCATCAGGTGCACTGTATCCTATTTTGTCGTTCGTATAAAATAAATAGTACCTGAAGGATTTAATACATGCAAAATGGGCTCTCTATCTGTCATATTGGCATATATATACTGGCATTATATACATACATACATACATATAATCACGCCTCTTTCCCGTAGGGGTAGGCAGAGACCACTTCTTTCCACTTGCTACGATCCTTACATACTTCTTTCGCTTCGTCCACTTTCATTATTCTCTTCATACATGCTCTTCGGTTTAGGGTACTCTTGACCCGACCTTTTTTCAAGACGTCCCTAATCTAGAAACGTCCGTCTAGGTCTACCCCTTCCAACACTTTCATTTACACTCGCCTTATACACTTTTTTCGTCAATCGTTCTTCATTCATTCTTTCGACATGGCCAAACCATCTCAGCATACCTTTCTCAATTTTTGTCACTACATCTTCTTTTATATCTCCGGCGAAAAGTAGGTGCGTGGGTACTATTTACACACCTCTGCACACCCCTTGAGGGATCCTCTTGGGATAGTGTTAAGAAATAAATATATTTACATTTGAAATAAAATTAGTGTACAATCTCAGTGGATGCGTAACTAACTGGTGTGAGATGCGTCTTTAGAATTAATTTTCTGTGTCACCGCTTCCCTTAATTGCGCGTTTGCTCATCCTTATAATATGAGTGTGCTGTAAATTAGGTTCATACTTAAAATTATAATACGTTTTATTAATAATCGTGGTGGAAAATTACTTGACATTAAGATGTGTCGCTATACAACGTGTACCTACGGAAATCGTTGTTATTCATTTTCGAAGCGACATGTGATGATGATAACTTTTTAAGTGAATTAGAGAATTTTAGCTAATCTTTTTCAGACGTGTCCTTGAGAATTTCAACCTTGTATATACATACTTAAGACCTATATTAATGGTGAAAAAAGAATCATAATTTCATATACATTTAAAATACCTTAACTTAAGTACAGTGATTAGACACAACACGAGCTTTACGGTGAAGGAAAACCTCGAGAAGAAACCTGCATACGCCATAAATTCAAAGGCGTATGTAGATATGTATACCTAGTCGTGTTTGAGTTACGGCGATAGATTCGCCATCTGTCAGCAAAGCTTTGAATAGGCGCGTCTGCTCTCCTCTATTCGCACTCAATGACATGCCTCGAAATCAAAGATAAAAAGACCGAATACATAAAACGCGAATCTGGCCCGCATTTATACATACATGGCTATTATAAGTTATAAATGGTTTTTTCCACCTTGCTACCAAACCATTACTAATATTAGTATAATTTAAGATACAATTTCACAGTCGTATTGTTAACAATTACTGGGCTAATGTTTTATCCTATAGTTTCTCTGTGTTTATACAACGGTCGTCCTATATTACTTACTAGTACCTACGTAATATAATAATAATATATCCTCACGCCTTCCCACAAGGGTCCCCGAAGGGGTAGGCAGAGGTGTATAGGTAATACCCACACACCCACTTTCCGCCAGAGGTATATTAGGTGCCAACGTGACAGATGGCGAGTCCATCGCCGTTACTCAAGCACGACTATACATACGCCTTTGAATTTCTTCTCAGACGTATGCAGGTTTCCTCTCGATGTTTTCCTTCACCGTAAAGCTCGTGGTGGGACTAATCACTGTACTTAAGTTCAGAAAAACTCATTGGTACAGTCGGGATTCGAACTTGCGACCTTTGCGTCGCAGGCAACTGCTCGAACCACTCGGCCACCACGGCTCTTTAGTAGTACCTACGTCATTAATTAATTGTAGATATATCCTATACTAACTACTTAACTAACTGGTTAAATCATAATCTTCTCACGCTTAATTCATTAAAGACAAGTTTAAAAGTAGGTTCTAGCCACTAATTAAGATTTCATGTAATCTTTTACCGCAATAAAAACTATTATTACTATTATATCCACTTGTATGTATAGTCGTGCTTGAGTAACGGGGATGGACTCGCCATCTGTCACGTTGGCATCTAATATACCTCTGGCGGAAAGTGGGTGTGTGGGTATTACCTATACACCTCTGCCTACCCCTTCGGGGACCCTTGTGGGAAGGCGTGAGGATATATTATTTATTATTATTATATCCACTTGTTTAATATTGAAATTTATTGTGACTTAACGCTCCGTGGTCTAACTTATCTTTTTATATATATCACTTAGGTAGACAAGCGCTCGATGGTGATGATTGTGGGCGGATACCGTTGCCTATAGTCGCTTTTCACCGCATATCGCCTTGGGATTCGAGATTAAATAAGTGACGTTCAATAAGTGTTCCCTGTGTCAATACGTCGAATAAAATATATGATTATTTCTTTTTAAAACTCCATACTATACTCTGTAGAAGAAGAAGAAGTAGAAAAAGAGAAACCCTCAACAAGTAACATAACAGCCTGGGCGTTCGCGGAAGGAATTTTGAATCTGAGCGCGAGACTTTTATCTACGTTTGGTTTTAACAGCTCTGCTCAATCTGCTCTTTCTCTCGTTGCTCTCTGTTCTAAAAATGCTGTTAATATAGGCGTTAATAGTCTTGGTTCGCAGTGGAATGCTCTCTTAACACAATCATACAAAGTAGACGTATCGAGGTAATGTACTGAAATCGGAACAAAGACGGTGTCTGACCACTGCCATGCGAATTTCACGAGTAGGTAATACGTCACACTGAGTGTTTCAAGGGACGAGCTTATAGCGTTACCTATTTTATCTTTTTCACGATTTGAAAGCCGCAGAATGAGTCTTCAACTACCTAGATCAAATTGATCGGACACTTCGTGAGTATTCTTGACGTTCCCATCTTAAATTGGCGTGCATGTGCATGCAAGAGAGGTAGGGCATAACGGGTTTCCCGTTCGAATTCGGAGCTGCTCGACTGGGGCAGGACCTCCACCTTATAAAAGTCCGTAGCCAAATAACTTTTTTATGTTGTGTTCCTACGCGGTGAATAAGGTTTCCAGTAATGAGCTCCTTGGGAGGGGGGAGGATTGTTACATTGTGTTGGAAGCAGAGGGATTAAACCCATTATGCTGCACAGAGTGGCAACACGCAAGTGATACTTCAGTAACGTGTATGAAGCGAAAGAGTATGTAAGTCTAGAGAGAACTGGCGCTATACTCTCTCTGTCTATCCCGTAAGCGACTCGGCGCGATGATGAAATATAAATATAGAAGCCGAGGTGGGCGAGAAGTATCAGTCTAAGCACTTGCAAAGTAACGGTTAGTCATACCACCAGCTTTGTCTTGAAGAATAACATCGAGAGGAACCCTGTATACGTTTGAGATGAAAGTCAGAGACGTATGTACAGACATGCTTGAGAATTCGGGATGGACTTGTTAAACGCATAATTCTAGTACGGTACCAGGTACTCCAGAAATAGTTTTAAATATTACACGTAGGTAAATGTATGCATGTAGATCGTGCGCCGTAAAGAACTCGGCGTGATGATATTTACGTAAACTATATAAATAAAAAAAAACGTTTATTCAAGCACAGAATGCACACGCTGGAAATAACAAAATTGCATATTAACTAATTAGGATATACTTACAGTTAAACAGAAAACAGTAACAAAGCAAAAGTGAAGAATAAAATTGTGAAATAAGAATGTAATAAAAAAATTGCCTGGGGTTCTCAAATTAGGCTAGGCCTGTCTCTTGAGAAACCAGTTTATT